>QBDW01002479.1:0-16273 GCA_003261595.1 Maconellicoccus hirsutus | reverse complement strand
TTAATAATGCTTCAATAAATTTTAAAACAACAAACGTTACTGAAATACTTCATTTTAATAACTCGATATCGTCATAAAAATTCACAGTTATATTTCCACCATGAAAATACCCTTTCAAGAAATAATTTCTTCTAAGCGAATCCCCCTCCCCCTTCCCGATAACATGAAAATTCCACGTAAAAAAATCTCTCAAATTAAATACACGGTACTCATTGATGAAAGCATTCCAACATCCGCGACCCAATCAACCATAATTTTCTCGTTCCATGAATCAGTCTCCGATATCGTAGCCGTTGATAATTTTACATTCATCCGAGGTTCTGGACCACGAAGATTTGCCGGTCGTTTAATCGTACATATCGAATTTTTTGTCATTATTGACATTCGGCGAATAATTGCGAGTCTTGTGGCCTTCGAATGGAAGAGTGGTCAGGTGAGGTGAATTCTGCGCGTGGAAACGGACAAGATCGGAGGAAAGGGTGGGGCACTCAAATAGAAAGGAGAAAGTCGGACGTCAGGTTGGGCTACGGAACTTGCCGTTTTCCGTTGCAACGCATGGCATAAACGATTCTTTCGCGGTGATAGTTCAACGTCGTGGTATTTTCGCGGTATTTTTTCGAAGTATTTTTTTTACCTTGGTTAATTTGGTCAATTTTTTTTTTAAGTTGGAAATTCTCGAATGGGAATTGGAATATTAAAAAAAAATTTTTCGCGCTTTTTCGAGTTTTTTCATTTTTTTTTAGTTTTTAGTAGGAATTAATTCTTTTGAAATATAAAAAATTGAAAAAAAATTGAAAAAGTACTTCATTTGAAATTTTGAAGCAAAAAAAGTACATCGAGTACGATCTCATACGAGGCAACTCGACCATACCAACGCCGGCTTGGAATATCGAATCGTTCAGAACGTTTTAACCACTCCTGCTTGTCTACTGACAAGACACTGGGTCAGTGGTACTTTCAATACAATTACATGTGACTTGTCAATAGAGAATTCACTTGTTCTTTTATGTATACACCGTACACCGATGCGCCGTATGTGTTTAAATTTTAATTAACCGGTTCACTTGAAATATTTGAAATTTTTTCGCGATTTTTTATATTTAAAATTTTTTTATTTTCCGATACGAATGTTCGAAGGATTTTTTTCTCTTTGTGTGGTAAATTTTTCGAGTAAATTTTCTTTAGTGATTAGTGAAGTGATTGCTGTGATCTTCGTTCGGTTTGTTGGCTCGATAAACGGAAGTGGATCTTCGATATTTAGGTAACGTTATTTTTTTCCAAATGGCAAATTTTATTAAAATTTTTGTAAATATTTGAAATGATTTTTATTGGAACCTACAAGTGTTTCTTTTTTAAAAAGATCGAATTTCGATTAATCAATATTTGAAATTCGATGCTCCAAAAGTGTCATATGATCTCTCGAATGTGAAAGCCTCACGTAAGGTTTCGTCTATTGGCATTCTCGCCATGTGAAATTTCGAAGCCGATCCGCAAAATTTCTACCAATTTCCCGAAGCATTTTATGAAGCCGAATTTGCTTTCGCTGCGAAATTGATTACCTTGGCCGTGACAAGTGGTCACGATCGATGTACAGATTGGGCGCACGATATTGGTGATTATGCTTTACCGAATGCGGTTATATGCTCCATTGAAATGTTGCTTTTTTTCGTACCTTTCGAAAAAAAAAAATTCGTATCTCCGCAGGTAGTCGAGGTACTATAACGTGATTTTATAATTTATTAACGATTGTTCGCCGTTCGCTAGAGGATGGTTTAAGAATTTGATTATTCTTTGATGTCGATTTATTGAGGATTTTATAATTGGTTGCTTCGTAATTAGATATTAAGTTGGTAGTTTTATGTCTGTTCGAAAGGAGGATAAGTGTTATTTAGTGCTATTTACCTTTATGAGTTATGGGAGCTTTCGTTTGTTGTGATACTTTATCGAATAGGTATTCCAACGGTGGTTTTATTTTCAATTTTCATCGTCGTTTTTGTGCGTAGTCGAGCATTTAGTGAAAGATGAATGGAATACGTTTTTTTCTTTTTTGAAAATATGTAAATAGGTCTAAAGGTATTCGCGATATGAAAAATTTTTCCGAGTAATTGTAATTTTTTATAATAGATAAAAGTGTCGTGTTTAAAATACCATCAGGTGGGGCGACTTTGAAAAGCATGGGGTAACTTTGAAAATTCGTTGTAATGTGAATTAAAATTAGCTATGGTGTTTCATAACAAAATGCTAATTTTGGAAGATTTTTCAAAAAATGTTTTCCAATTAGTCACCTTAAAAATGTAAATTTTAATCTCTCCTTTCTCCTTTGACCAACAAAATATACTTATTAAATCAACAGTTGGTAAATCGAGTAAAAACCCCATTTCAAAGTTACCTCAAACGACGACGGTTCATTTTTCAAGGGTAATCGTGTTGTGACGAAATGAAGATGGAGCTATAAAAAGAAATATAAAAAAACAAAAAAAGATCCTCGTCGAAATTTTCCCTTAAATATTATTCATTCAACGTACATTTATTTTTTGCTTCGTCTTGTAAAAGTTGGGGAGGGGAGGGGATTGAAATGTTAACTCGGAGTGCTACGATTTCAATTTGAACATTTTTGTTCCATTCTTTGCAAGTACGAGCAAATATTTATACTTCAAATAGTAGAAATAAAAAAAAAAGAGTAGTTCTAACTACTCAGCTCATATTTCTCTTCATAATTCTTTCAATTTTTATTGTTCATGTTTTAACTAATCTTTCAGAAATTATGTGTAAGTAACTCGGTATTTGGAATATTTACGAATTTTACCCTTTTTTTTTCGTTAGAAATGTTGAATAAACTTTTACTACATTTTATTGCCAAAATTGTTCAGCACTTGATTTTAAAGCGATTTTATTGATTTTTTCTAAAAATAAATTCAGTTGGATGTTTAATTTTGAAAAATTATGTTTTCAGTTTTTTGTTTTTAATATTATTTTTTTGAATTGATTTTTGTTTATTTATGATTTTTTACTTATTTTTACTTTTTTTAATTCCCTAATTATCGAAATTTTTTAATTGAAATGAAACATATTACTTTCTTATCATTATTTTTTGTTTATGTTTGAAATGTGATGAAGAGATTTTTTAGCTAATTTTGGAGCTTGTCATATAAAACACCATCAAGGTATAAACTGAATAAATTTCAATTTTTTTTATTCTTCTCGATCTCGTCTTCGTGTCGATATTGAAAAAAATTATTTCAAATGAATTTTCAATCGATTAGTATGATCATGATCACTAATTCATCATTACCAATTTTTTTCTATTCGAAACAACTTGATAAACTTGATGATTTAATCCAACAAAACATTTAAAATCAACTTTTGATTGATCAGGGCAGTCATTAGTTCATCATTAATTCATTACAATTTTTTTCCGACAAGAAACAACTTGATAATAAGTACTGATAACTTTCAGTTGATCAGTGTGATCACTTGGATCACTTGGATCACTTGTTCATCATTACATACAATTTGTTGTTTTGATAAGAAACAACTTGATGATGTACCGAATACTCGAGGAAGATGTTCTAATAAACTCAACTTTTAATTGATTAGTGTAATCAGTTGATCACTTGTTCAGTATAATACAATTTGTTGTTTTGATAAGAAACAATTTGATAGTGTACTGATAACTTGAAGATGTACTTTCAAGGTTAACTTTCAGTTGATCAGTGTGATCACTTGGATCACTTGTTCATCATTACATACAATTTGTTGTTTTTATAAGAAACAACTTGATGATGTACCGAATACTCGAGGAAGATGTTCTAATAAACTCAACTTTTAATTGATTAGTTTAATCAGTTGGATCACTTGTTCAGCATAATACAATTTGTTGTTTTGATAAGAAACAATTTGATAGTGCACTGATAACTTGAAGATGAAGATGTACTTTCAAGGTTAACTTTCAGTTGATCAGTGTGATCACTTGGATCACTTGTCATCATTACATACAATTTGTTGTTTTGATGAGAAACAATTTGATAATGTGCTGTGTACTGAAAACTTGAAGATGTACTTTCAATTGATCAGTGTGATTACTTGTTCATCATTACTGTATCATTACATACAATTTGCTGTTTTGATAAGAAACAACTACGATAATGTGGTGAAAAATTGAAGATCAAGATGTACTATCAAGATCAACTTTTAATTGATCAATATGATCACTTGGATTACTTGTTCATCATTACATACAATTTGTTGTTTTGATAAGAAACAAGGAACCTGATAATGTAATGAAAACTCAAGGAGAATCTACTGCATTTAATTTGTTATGTTCAATAAAATGATGATTCGTTTACATGTTAAACACTTCGAATGAATTTTTATTCAAAAGCTGATCGAAGTGATACACTTATATGTAACATACGAATGAGAAAAAAAAACCTTTTAATTTCCAAGTACTCTCATATGCAACCATCTGCTTCGACTTCGAGCGTCGAATGACAAAATAAACAGAAAACACGGCAGGACACGAATCCATCTAAATTAGCGTATATTTCGCCGACAAACCGTATTTTCCACGCGATTATATACGCGAACCGTATCCGCGATGTAATCACTAAACGAGAACCGATCCGGTATCGAGTTGGCGTCGTTTTTTTTCCCCATTTCGATATCGTATAAAAGGTGAAGCGAAACGAATCGTCTCCCAAAGAGACCTCGAAAACAATACGATCGGTAAAGTAAATAAAAACCTAAATTAGACTTTCCGTCATTTCGTATCACTTTTGTTTTCGTTATATTCGCGAATTGTGACACATTCGAGACGAGTATGCCAATATGGCTCGTGAAGAATTCGTATCTCGCTTTAGTATCCGGCGCTGGAGCTGAGCTAATATTTAATTTATTTTCGCGCATAACTCACTACGTGGAGTTTAATTGTTGAGTATGTTTTCGATTCGCATTATTCAGGTCAGTTTGGAGATGTGTGAGAAATGATGAATTGAAAGTAGCCTTCTTGGATCATGGATCGACGAATATGGTTGTGTGTCGTATCTATAATAAATTCTATAATAAGCTTTTCGTCGTTATTCCAAAAACAAAGAAGAAACACCGATGGAGGAACGAACGAAACAGGTGAAAGTACTGTGTGTTGCTGTACTGATAAGAAGGCTGTTTATAGTGATAACAAAAATGGTCAATATTTCCAGTCGTATATCAGTCGTACTTTGAAATTTTAATCACCCAAGTATTATACCGGTGCATTGCGTAATTTTATTCGCACCCTGTACCTTGATATCCCTTTTTCGATAGTAATATCCAAATACGGGTATTCGTTTTCATTTATTTATGTAAATACACCTACATACCGAAGCCTCGTGACGGTGTTATTGTCTTTACACAACGTCGCTTTCGTTTTTTATTAATTTTACCAGGTAAAAGTGTTAGTGATTTTAATTAGTCACTTTTTAATTTAACCAATCGTAAAATTATAATTAACGACCAAGTGTAATGTAAATAAGCATCGAATATGTGTCGTACGTGTTTACTTACGTCTGTGTTAGTGTATACTGTACGTCGTCGTGTAATTTGGGCGACGAAAATACGCGAAATTTCATCGTTTTTGTGATTTTAATTAACGTTGTTTATTTACGAAAACGTTATGATTTATGGAGATCTTAAACGATAAATTTAAATCGACCCGTGGACGCGTGAATATATTTCGCTTTTTTCGACGCGCCGCTTTTTTCCATTGTTAAAAAGTGAGATTCGTGTTAATTGGGTACGTTTGGTTTGACCATCGAGGTACTTTCTTACGTGGATTTGTTTAGAATTATCGACCTGAAGAAACGAAGAGATAAATGTGAAGTGGTCAATGTGATGTTTTTATGTGTTTGATTCATTTCAATATGCTTCTTCTTTTGAATTGATCGAGAAAGTTTTTTATGTAGTGGGCGTTTTCATTTCGATAATTTGAAATACGAGTGCTTAAGTTTATTTGAGATTTACTTCGTAATCCATTTATAGATGAAATCATGAGACAGTTGATCTTTGAAAAATACTTTCGACGTGTTTACAAATTTAAATCATCGAATTTCTTCTAAAAAAAAATTAACAAGTTGGTTGAAAATCTAATAAATGAATCGATTTCAATTTCAAAAATTACCTAAATTGAAAACGTATTAATTAAAATAGAAATACCAAAATCGATGACACCGTTATCAAAATATTGGAATTGAAATGTTGCTCTTGTTCCCATAAAATTTGCAATGTTTTTTTCTCTTTTATTTAAATTATTTTTTGGTATTTTTCGGTACACGTAGGTGTCTCTATATTTTTCGTCAACTGTTCGAAAAACTATGCGTGAATGGAAACGTTGCGAAAAGCATAAAAAACAAAATTTCTAATTCAGAATGCAAGAAAGTAGAAGCTACGTTCTCTTCTGTTACAGTTTTTTCAATTTTTGACGTTTTTTTTAGCTTATTTCGAAGATATTCCTTGTTTGTTATTGCAACACTGATTTAAATCAAAATATCGAAATCGGAAAATTGATATTGGAACATCGAGTGATCGAAAGTAAATTATCGAAATCGAAACATACGAATATCAAGGCATCGATTATCAGAAATAAAGTGAGTATTGAAGCATCGAAACTGAAATATCGAAATCGAAATATCGAAGTTGAAATATCGAAATTGAAATATCATCATTAAAACCTTGGCAAAGCGTTACCCAGGATAAAATGAAAATCTGCAATTTGAAGAGATGCATAACCCTAGTCATGTTGTTCATTATATTGATTTAAAAAACATGAAAGTATAAAATCGAATTTTAGAATTTCAGAATTAATTCAGCAAAATAAAAGATCAAAAACTGAAGATTGAAATCGAAATATCGAGGTTGAACTATCGAAATTGAAATATCAAAATCGAAATATCGAAATTGAAATATTATCATCAAAACTGTGGCAAAGCGTTATCCAGGATATTTGAAGAGATGCATAGCCATTGTTGTTTATTGTATCGATTTAAAAAATGTAAAAGTGTAAAACTGAATTTTACAATTTCAGAATTGATTCGGCAAAATAAAAGATCAAAAACTGAATATTGAAATGGAAATATTGAAATATCGAATCTCCTTGCGTTCGTTCCTTCTCCCCAATTCCACAACGTTCTTCAAGAAATTACCTCTCGAACAGAAAAAAATCAGGAACCAATCATTCGAACGTCACACTTCGATTAACTCGTAATAGAATCATAAAACAAACATCGATACATAAAACCACCTAATTGGCGCGACTCGAAGTGCGATCTATTTGATCTCGAAGCTGCGCATCGCCATTACCCTAGTGACCAAAAAAAGGAAATCACCGGTCGTTCGTAGAAAATGACGGTGGCGTTTGACAGAATGAACAGTACATGTGAACTTATCGTTCACCTATTCGCCCATATAAGGCATAAGTTTGAACTAGTTCAACGGCAACAAGACCATATCATTGTATACGGACTGTCGTCGCGTCATAGAAAATGTAAACCTTTCGGTTTATAAATACTTCCAAGCTGATTTTACTCGTATTGACTTATGTTCAGACACTTGAATGAAAATCTGAGAAAAACCTTTCACCGGTTACATTTAATCGACAGCAGACGACAGACGCTCGATGACGCTACGCTATTAAAACCAGTTGTATTATGTTGGGAATTTTCAAATACTTTAATTAATTACTTACTAACCGAAAAAAAATCCTAGTTAAGTATTTATCTCTGTTTCGAATTACTATAAGTTAATGCTTTGCTGAACGGAAATTTAAATTATTTAATAAGGCGGTAAGTGTTGTGGTGCATGTGCGTTTGTACGAGTATGTACAGTTTCAATGGCGTATTCAGGTTCGGTGTGCGTACACTTGCTTTATAATGAACGGGTATATGTGATAACGAGTGAAAGTGACCTACAACTTATACCACTACCATTTACAGGTTAGAAAAAAATATAACGTTAAGTAGAAGTTAACTAGAATATTATAACTAGCCTATACCAGTCGTAAAAATGTTATTTGGTGTTGAATTGATGAGAATATGACCCAGTTATACGCAAATATATATATACATGCTGGTGAATATATAAAATATTGCACCTAGCTTATTTAAATAGGTAATTTGTGTATTGTTTAGAAGGTGCTAATTTTCCTCCACGATGCATCGTTTAATAGGTGTAGTTTCGGCCATATATCTTTTGCAGTTCGGTTCACTTTTGCTTTTTAACGTGCTTCGATAGATTCGTATCGAGGACGTGAATTTACGTGTAAATAATCGGAGTCCATTAGAAAGGAGGGAAAGGGGGTGCCAAATGTTATATCCTTTTCCGTTCTGAAATTTGACAAAATTTGGAAAAGAAAATGATGACAACCTGCAAAAAAGATATTTGCGATGGAATAAATTCTTGCTTAAAAATTCACGATATCTTCAAATTACCTGAGTGTGGTGTTCAAGCTCCAACAAAGCTGAAAATTTTTGTACCTCGAAAGAAATTTTTTTAGCAAAAATCGTCGTTAATTAAGACAAGAGTGTTATTTAAAAAGCAAATTTGGAGTATTTAACTCGTACTTTATTAATTCCTCGAGTTCTCAATGGAATTTTTCATCACTAAGAAATGTTCATATTTTGATGAAATTTAGATTTTCGTAGATTTACTTAAAATGAACGTGTTTGGTGTCTAAACCGAGGTAATTTGACGCGTCGAACTCAAATTTAAAGTCATTTTTAAAATTTTATGGTTTTTTGTTGAAAAATTTCAATTTTTTAAAATTGAATGAGGCCTTATTCCAAAAAAAAGAGATATGCGAAAATTAATCCCAGATTTGGGTTCAACAGGCTAAAACTAGTCAAGAATCGACATATTTGCGATTTTGAATCGAATTCAGCTCACCCGTGAGACGTGAGGTACTCCACTTTGAGCACCCATAGTCATGGTGCCCTTCCATGTGAACTAAAATTGAACATTTTTTTACCATTTGATCTCCATATATTTGATAACAAACAGAGCCGAAGAGTTTCAATTTTTCATCACAAAAACGATATCACTGATTTTTTAGTTTTTTTTTCTCACTAAAAATTCTTAATTTTTTGTTTGTTTTTTATGATATTTGTGCTTCTACAGACTCGAAACGTGATTTTAAGGGAAAACTAAGTAAAGAAAGTGAATTTAGGGGATTTTTTGAGTATTATATGTTATTTACTTTTAACCCTTTGGGAAAGGAATATTTTGCTGCAAAGAGGTAAGCTAAAAGTCCATTGAAAAATCACTAAAATTGTGATCAGTTAATTTTCAGAAAAGAACTTGAAAGAGAAAGGCTTAAACATCAAAATGACACTTTGAGGTCGAAAAAAGCTCCACAAGAAAAAAATAACACGCGTTTAAATTTTAAGTTTGAAAACATTTTTTTTGATTTTTTTTCCAAAACATCTATAAAACCATTTTCTAGTAATTTTTTTTCTAAAAACAAACACATTGTCAGAAAGTAGAAACTTTGAACTTCTTAACGATTTATTAAGTACATTTCTACTTTTGTGCTTTTCACCGTGGTCCTAGTCAATTTTGGTTCAAGAAAGGGGAGGGGAGGGAGTTGTTAGTTCGAACTTCCTAATCCGGTAAAATTATTCATTAAAATGCACTCAAATGGCAAAAATTCCCAAAAAACTGAAAATTTCAGGTTTAAATCTTGTAATCATCATTACACACAATGTCATTGCTATGACCTCTGCGTCGAAGGTTATTCAAGGTCAAACACCGACAGTTACAGTTTTTCGCGTTTTCCTCGTCATCCGTGGGTTCTATTGTGAAAATGGTCTAGTCAAAAATTATAGCTGAGTGAATTATCTACAAAAATGGTTTTTGTGATTTTCCCCCCTTTTGTCACCATTCCCGAGATATCATGGTTTGAAAAATTGAGGAAATCGGGTTAGTTGTGAAATGCTCACTCAGCGTGTAAAATGGAATGTGAAATTTTCGATTTGTTTGATTTTACTTGTGGATTTTCAAGAAGAGGTTTTTAAAGTCGTAGATTCAAAATTGTTCCCTGCAATCTCAAAACCTGCATTCCTTTCCTTTCTATAAGAATTCCTAAAAACAGCAAATTCGATGTATTTCTTTTCTACAGTTTATAAAACGGGTTATTTCTGGTTGTGTGATCGAATGAGCATGATTCTTTGCATAAGCCTCAAAAAGTCACGGAATCCCTCTAAAATGTCATGTTAAATTCTACCATTTGTGTACAAACATGACCCTAATGTCCCTGAGGACCCTGTATACTCCGGAAAATCACCGAGATGGCAGAACACCGACAAAATGGCTTCAATGACGTAATACCAACGTTCTCAGACTCGATGCAGGACATCGATACCGAAAGCATTTCACCATCAAACCAGACGCGGTATCGTTTAATGGAGTGGAAAGGTAAAATTTTTCGGTCCAATTGGTGTGATTAAACGTCTCCTAAGACAGCACCGGCTAAGAAAGGCTGCAGACCAGACAAATTCTGTGGAACGCGACGACGACAAAACGCTTCTATCGAATTATTTTCATATTAAAATATTAAGAAAAAAACCACGACATGACATAATCACTTTCACCATCGCGTATCTTCACCGGCGAGTAATTGAAATTCGTCCAAGGGTAATTGTAAATCCGCCATAACTAGTTCTCATCCATAAAGTATTGAATAAGCCTAGGACGAGCGATTTTTATAATATATTATGACATTTCTCATCGAATATCGCGTCTACGTTCGAACGACATTAATGGTAAATTTGACCGCGAACTGGTTGGGTCATCTATGGCGCATGTCAACGTTCTTAGCAACCTGTTGCGCGCCGTTTCGATATAGGTCGTTGGAACCAGTTACAAGGACTCGGTGTTATTTCTTTGGCGCGTAAACTACCTGTTGCTGGCGGTGATACTGGTCGCGTGTAATTGGCCATACGCCGTTCGAAATAACTGTGTATCGAGTACGAATTTGGGAAATGGCGCGGGTTAACGTTCGATGGTAAATCACCTTGTTCGTGATCTTGGCCACGAGGTTTTGGCTACCGCATTCAAGGTCGATAATGCGCAACAGGTGCGGAAAAGTAGTCTTAGTTCAATGAATCCTCGGTGCGTATGTTTGGAAAGCGCATCTGTGAAAATACATCACGCCGCCGAACTAACTTTCCGCTTCGTAATTAATAAGATATTTAAACAATGAACGAATAAATTAAACAATGGCTCAGCACGTAGAAATTTTACCTCGTGAATCTCTAATTTTCTATTTCACTCTGGCCTCGGCCAGAAGACGAAATTTTCCAAGTACGAAAATTCACCATTCGACCAAAAAAAAAAATAGGTCGTGATGAGTGTAAACTGCGCACAAATGGAAAAAAATACAGGTTATGATGTGAGAGATTCCAGCTTTCTAGGAATGCTGTGCCAACTTGCATCCGATTTAGAATCATTGACAAATCCGGTCTTGCCTTTTCGATTATCGCAATTGTATAATAAAATAGTAATTCGATGATTGATGATGTCGTCGTGAACTAGTTTCTTTCTCGAGTGCTGGCAATTTATCCGATTATCGAAGATTTTACGATTCGTTTGGGCATTTTCCATACGCAATGAATTCGATGATAAAAGATTAATAATTTTTTCGCACCGGAATGCTGCGCTATATCGCGGTTTCTTAGTTGATTGGCGATTTTTAGAAAGCTCGTCGACGCCGTTATGCAGATTATTCGACGAATTTATGCAGGACGTGAAGGATAATGATCTTGCGCTTGAAAAGCCAGTCGGCGAAAATTGAGCCATTATAGGATTATTGGATTTATATTAGTTCCGTTTTGAGATTGTTTTACGGCCATCAGATTCGACAAGCGGATTAGGAGAATTTTCGCAGAAAGATAAAAGGAAGAAATCGTGTTGAAAATGGCGGGGAAAAATTGAATTTTAATTTGTTCGTTGAAAAAATATACTAAAATATTTCGAAAGCTCAAAGGCGGTTTTATAATTTTCAAATCGTTCTAATTACTCAGTAATCAACAAAGGTCTTACAAAGGTGATGCTTGCTCGATGATATCGAATGGGGTATTTAATTGGTGACGTCATAGATAGCGCTGATTTCGGGAAAAAGGTTAAAAAAGGGGGCAGACATTCAATAATTTGCATTAATTCTTATGAAGAAGTACGAATTTTTCCAAATTTTCAAGATTATTTTTGATTCTACGTAAAAATTGTGTAGAACTAAATTTTTAAAGCGAAAAATTTTCGATTTTTTGAGTATTTTTTGATAGGCGTATTTAAAAATTTTAACAATCGATTACAATTTTGCAATGGAAATTCTTTTGAATCGGTAAAGCAATTAATTTACCAAAAAAAATTAATAAAACTGCCGAAAACAACGCAATATCCTCGAAATTATAATTTTTATTTTACGTTCTTATGGATTATTGTTTGTTTGTTCCGCTGGTTATCCTTGGTTCCGCAAAGCGCCACAGTCGATACATTGAAACCGAAACTGCAACTAGAACGTTAACGAAATGAAGTTGATAGCTCAGCAGCACCTCACATAATACAAACGTCGATGGTTAAAGCCTAAAAAAACTAGGAAACCGAAACCGTAACGTAACGGAAACTGAATTCGAACACGTTATTGAAAATTCGCACCGAACCTGTAACCAAAACATTAACGAAATGAGACTGACGATGACTCGATTACTGATTCCTGAGATGAAATGGAAGTTCATCTCGTCTATTGATTGAAACCTGGAAACAAACTGGGTGGTTGGATGATCTGCGTACCCCTACCTTACCCAGTCTAGAAAGTTTAGAATTTTGGTGCCGTAAAAAGTGCGTTGGTAACATGGAAACATTAATTATCAAATCAAATTAATTTCATTGTTTACATTTAAACAGCATTACCAATCTAATTTATGCGACGCAAAAATTCTCAATTTTTTAGACTGGGGTTTCAAAGTCATCAGACCACCTGAAAATAACCGAACCCGAAACACTAAATTTGACATCGACATTCGATAACCGAAACAATAAAACTGATACCGAAACCAATATTTTATCAGTTTTGAGGTTCTGAAGATTCAAACTTGACAATCGAAGATGATTCTACCATCCGCCATTTTGTTTTCAAAAAAGAAAATGGTTTTATTACCTTTCTTAAAAATTACTTAAATTCTGTTTAAAAAATTAAAAAATTATTATTGTTAAAAATAATCTTACGAAATTACTTCAATTTTTTAAAAAGTTGTGCCTTGTAAACTTTTTTGTGTTATAAAAGCACCAAAATATATCTTCTTTTCCAGTTTGGAAGGATGAAATTTTTTTGTCAATTTCAAGTCCCTATCTTCTTGCTTCTTAAAATATTTCCATATAAAATAGCAATTTTTTTCAAAAATGTCTTATTTTTTATGATATTTTTTTTTCCTACATTTTTTGGGATTAAAAAAGTACTTACACAATCCTATTTCTGTTTTGAGCATTTCAGATGTACGACTCTCGGCCTAAACCCTTCCCCCCACCCTTCACTCCTTTTTGGTTCTTTCTCTTCCTTATCTAAAGTCTTAACCATCTGTTCATTATAAAAATTAGAATTAATTTCAAGGCTGAAATATTATCGAATGAACGTATCGATGATTAATGTTGAAATGGCGCCCAACGTGGGTCTCCCATTTGTAACTTCGCCCATTTTTTGGGTAATTTTAATCGAAATTATTTCTAAATATTTCTACTAGGTCTATCGAATTAATTTTTCTTAAAAACTGAAAGAAATGTCATTCTGAATCGTTTCAGAGTAGTGATCCCTAAAATTGTGAAATTGAAAAATTTTAATCTTTCGAAATGACGAATGTATGATTTTAATTCTTCTAAAATTCCAAATTTCAGCCTTTTTTAAAATTAATTTTCGCGATAAATTTAACATTTAAGATTACACTATGAAGAAAATTTTAATTCAACGTGATTTCAAATTTTCATAAATTTTTTTCCATTCGAATGAGGCCCCCCTCCCTCTTTGTCCTCTTTCTTCCTTCTTTGTAGTCACAACAATTCTATCGTTATAAAAATTACGAGTAATTTTGAGGACGAAACATTACACTATGGAATGAACAGCTGAAATGGCGCCCAATATGGGGCTGATATTCGTAACACCGCCAGGTCGCACCTTTGGAACACTTTTCCAAGACGAAGATGCCTGGTACAATGTTACCATCGCTGAATCGCGTTAACAAATCCCGGACACGATCCCATGAAGAGAAAAAAATCAATCAATCGAAATTCACAAAGGGCAAAGAATGCTCATAGGTCACCGGTAATTGTTAAACGTCAACCGGTTCTTGAAGATGGCGCGGGAACAGCTGAACGGAGATGATTCGACATAATGTAAAAAAATACCAAGCACCCTTGGGCCTTTCGGCAACCGAAACGGATATTTCACGTGTTTATCACATGCGTGGACACTTTCTACGCAACGTGGACGCCGCGTTCGAATATTTGCCCAGTCATCGGAACGCCGAAAGCGAAAAAAAACCGCGACTATGATCGTAATTCAATTAAAGAAGCGTAACAATGTCGGACATGAAGGTGGACATTGGAACATGGAGACTTTTCAGATTGATCTGGTCATCGTTGAGAAAAAGAGCGGTATGCGTCGAACGGTAGTTAACGTGACATTAATTCTTTTAATCGTGACTCTCGTTACGGACGATGAAAAATGGTTCAGTTCATCATTAAATCTTCGCTTTCACTTTTCGTGTAGGCGGCTTCTTTACAACGAGGTTTTTGGAATGCGAGATGACAAAATCAATTTTTGTTTTCAATTGGTTTAACGATTATTGCAAATCTGCAGCGTACGAATATGGCGACTTGGAAGAGCCGCGTAGATAACGAGTGATTCGATTAATCGAGATGAAATTAAACTGGTTTGTAATGGAACTAGTTACCGTTTGGAGATGTGTGCATGTGGCTAATGAAGGAAAATATTCTTGTTTTTTTACTTAAGCTTATATACGCCAAGGTATACGATATATTTAGGATGTATATAGAAATCATCTAATTCGCTGTTGGGTAATGACTGCGGAACTTAAAGATAAATAAGACTTTTGACCTAGTGGCCGCCATATGTACTTGAATTTGAATATAAAGAAAGCTTGTTTTAGCACCGTTCTCTCTTCATTTACAGATCACAATGATTAGTATGGAAATTAACATTAGGCGAAGCTTCGTCTATACCGACGTTCGCGTTATTACGATATTAATGTAATTTTTTCATTATATGTTTACAGACTGAATGAATAATAATCGCAAGATTATCACTCGGTGAAATTAAATCGTAATCAATTACGGATTCGCATCGAAAAAAAAATTTGGGCGGATGAATGATGAGCAAACGTTGCCGCATTTCTTTACCATCATATCGTATAACACATTTGTTCCTAGTAGTTACCTGCTTCTTACAGGTAAATTATAATTTAATATAGAAATAATTTTATTACATAGCGCATGTCGCGCGTCACTTTCACTCAAGCACGTCGCAGTGCGCAAACGCACAAAAAAAATCCGTCTTCGGTGCATTACTCCCGGATCTGTAACGCCTATGAGTAACCGAATCGTCGTTCAACCTTCAAAATTCACTTTTCTCCTGTATTTGTGCTTTTTTCAATGCTTTTTCTTTTCATCTTAGCCTCCCTTTGTATTGTAATTCAGGTATAATTACGTAGTCTGCGTCGAGTTGCTTAGACTAATGGACCGGAATAGGCATTCGGAGTAGGCGTTCTCTTGACGAGTAATTGAGACGAGCGGTTTTGGGTGTTCATTCATTTTATCGGATTCCTTCGAATGTGGGTTGATCGGGAATTTGTCTGGGTGCGGAAGCTCGCTTTTCAGTGTCGACGAATTTTCCTAGTTTTTTTTTTCTCTTTTTTTTTATGTCGTCGTAACATGGAGGATTGCGCCTTGTCAGTGATTTTGGGCTATAAACATACAACACGTTTTTAGTTTTTCTCAATAACTAGGAAAAATTTGGAAAAAGTAAAAGGAACGAATCAGCAGGTGAATTGTTTACAGTAGAAATTAATAATAATCAGTATTCTATTTAGCCGTATTTTTACAGTCTTGTCAATTTTGATGACATTTTCAATTTTTTTGAATAAAAAGTCAACAGATTTTACTCACAAGGGAACTACCTGACTTGTCCGGCTCGGATTTGATCGGGAGTTGGATTTTTGAAAGGCGCATGTCAAAAAACCCC
>QBDW01002478.1:0-13163 GCA_003261595.1 Maconellicoccus hirsutus | reverse complement strand
ACAAAAAGATGAACAATTTTTTTTAAATGATAAAAAATGAAAAAAAGAACTTTTTCAAAAATTTAATTAAAGAAATCAATTCAAAAAATAGTAAAAACCGCGTTACTACGTATCACTTTTCATGCAACTAGAGTGGTTTTTGAAAGCAAATTGAAAAAAATGATTTAAAAAACATCTCATCGCCATTTACTTCTAATTCAGTTAACGTTGTTTTTGAAAATTCGAATTGAAAATTGACTGAAATCATGAAATTGTAAAAACCGCGTTATCAATATTCACTTTTCATAAACCTAATGTGGTTTTTGAAAAAAAAACATGATTAAAAAAATAAAAATACTAGAATCTGAAAAACGACCTCACAACCACTGATTTCTCATTCGAGAAAAATGTTTTTGTGAACTTAAATGAAAAATTGACTTAATCATGAAATTTAAAAAACATTGTTATCACTCCTAGTCTGTAATATAGCTAAGGTGGTTTTTCAAAATGAATTTAAAAAATCGGAAAATAAAGAAAAAAACATTATAAATCCATTATTGACGTTTTCCACAATAATAATGACAACGGGAGAGCAGTGTTACCAACGTCACACAATCATAATCATCTATTTACTAATTTTGAATAAATAACCCAAGGGGAACTAATCTCTTTTTGTCGTTTTCTCGAGTTAGAATCTGTTCAAATCGATAAAATAATGAAATAAAATTAATTAATAATTTTTTTGTAAAATAAATCACTATTGCCTATTATCATCACGTTCGTTATTATTTTAAAAAATATTGAAATTCGTAAAATCGCCAAAAAAATTTCAATTTCAACATCCACTCGAAATTTCCTTCACCGGGCGAATTTTTAATCACATTATCCACACTTCATATCACCTTTCAAGTTAAAGCTCGTGACTCGACGATAATATACAAATAAAAAATAATCATTATTAATACAAGAGGCGTGATAATGATAAGACCAATCTACTACGTTGAACATAGTAATAAAAAATTCAAGCATTGTGAAAAACGACTTCTAGTAAAACGTTTCTTCCTAAAACCATTAAGAAGCTCGATTATGCCGCAATACAAAGAAACTTTTCATCAGTCTCTGGCCATCATGACAGGTAAATAGCATTTTTAAACTTAGACCATAGAACATTTACCTAATTACGTCGTCGTTCCTTTATTTACAAAACTTTTCATGCACCTTGCAACTTCTTGGAAGCAATGCAGCCTGGGAAATATTAATATTCTTTCAAATTACACGTTTTTATGGTTTCAGTTGGCTTTAACGAGTTCTGCGCCGGAATGGGTATGGGTTGGACGGCACCTACTTTGAATGCGCTGCAGAAATCCGACTCTTTGGCTCCATCGGTGGAGGACTTCTCGTGGATAGCTTCGATCGACAACATAGGTCGAGTGATCGGATCACTAATTACGGCTACTTTTTTGGATATTTTCGGCAGAAAACCATTGCTGATTTTAAGCGGATTTTTATTCTTCTCAGCTTGGAGTACCTTACTGATGGCCAAGTCGGTTTATATTATCTGCGTTATGCGTATGCTTTACGGTATCGCCACCGGGATCGAAACCGGTACTAACTCCGTGTACTTGGGCGAGAATTTATCACCGGTGATACGCGGATTTTTCAGCACAATTATCGTGGCTCTTTACTACATCGGGATGTTCGCCGAATTCGTGATAGCTTCGTATTTCTCATACCGTACCACAGCTATGACGAATTTCTTCCTCCAGGGGTTATTCTTCTTGGCGTCGTTCTGGCTCCGGGAACCGGTACAGTTTTTGTTGATGAAAGGTAAACAGAAACAAGCACTGGAGAATTTCATGTGGCTCAAAGGCGTCACCGATATTAACGACGTTAAGGTGGATTTCGAAAAAATCAAGCTCAACGTGCAAACGGAAAACGCCAAGAAATCGTTCTCCAAACGTCTCACTTCTCCGGCGAATTACAAAAGTTTAATAATCATATTGATAATTTACGTACTCGCTGGAATGATCGGTTATTCGACCATCATGTCTTATGCCTCGATTATCTTCCCCTCGTCCGAAATCCTGTCCCCGAACGAATTCACCATTTTGTTCGGCGCCACTCAATTAGTCGTCACGATCGCAGCATCTCTGCTGATGGATAAGTTCAACCGACGATCATTGATACTCGTTTCATTTTCCATTATCGCCATAATTCATTCGGTCACGGCGCTTTTATACTACACGCATTACAACATCTACGAACTCGCTTATTTCCCTTGGCTGGTATTTTTCATTATGACGTCATTCGCAGCAGTATACGTCTTCGCGTACCCGGCCATATTCCTAATTCGAAGCGAATTATTCCCTTTGAGTATACGAGCCATTGGCACATGCTTCTCCATAATCGGCCTAGCATTGACTAATTTCACCATGACCAAGGTGTTTTTATATATTTACAAAAATTACGGTATTTACTACAATTTCATAATATTCTCCTCATCGAGCTGGCTGCTCGTTTTATTCGTCTATTTCGTCTTACCCGAAACTAGAAATAAATCATTGATCGAAATCCAAGAAATACTAGAGAAGCAAAAGTAACTCAGCCATATCGAAGCTCAAGGTAATCCAAAACTAAGAATACGTAAGAAAAACGCCGCAATCATACCACACACAAGCGAACAAACGAACCAAAAAAATGTAAAATCACCAACACCGTAGATTTTTACCTTAGCTTGTATATGAGCCGATTCTTTGACGTGTTTTTCATTTGAAATATTACTTTCTTTATCGTCTCCGTTCTCTAATCCGCTTGATCTCGCATTTTCCAACTGAAAACGCAAACGTTTATAGAAAATCAAAACGTTGCACGGTGCTTGAATTTCAAACGATATTTACCTCTTCTTTCGTCTTATTCAGTTCCGACTCGAGGTTGGCGTTTTTCTCCAGCGCCTCGCGCAGTCTTTCTCTAACCTGAAATCGGAAACGAGATTAATCTAAGATGTAATTTTATTGTTTTAAAATAATTTCATACTCGTAGAATTACATTATATTATGGATTTGAATCATTGAGATATGTTTATTGAGCTCGGAAGGGTTTACTTCGAGGCTGAGGGGAGGGGGAATGGAATTCTAGAAGGTATTTTATGATCTTTTATTACCCCTCTCTACTCCTCCCCTCTGAAAAAACCATAATCTATAAATATAAAATTTCACAGTATGCGTTGAAAATGGTACACCACCATTTATTATACAGAATACATATGTTGGGGTGTTTTTGAGATGCATAGGGTGACTTGAGAAAAAAACTTTTGAAACGAAAATCGTTAAAAATTGAACGAGGAACATTTTTTGTTGAAATAATTTTTTCGTATCTCCTCAAATTTCGTCACAATTGCAAGCATCGCAACAAAAATTGGGGCAGTTTTGTGAGGCTTGAGGCGACTTGAGAAAAAAAAATTGAAAAATAAGCCCTGTTCGTTCGCACACGCAATAATTTCGTTTTCCATTAGTTGATGTGTGCTTTTAATGCGCGGGGGGAGGAGGAATTTACGCAATCCGAATTCTTCCTCGAAACCATCTGATGACTTTTTTCTCAAATCTATGCAACGATACACCTAATTTACCACATGTCGAATAAAATTTCTCACGCCTAAATCAACTGAAAGGCAATTCTGCTGCATGCGTGTGAGCATGTTTGCCGAATCAAAAAATTGAAGGAGTAACCCACGTTACCCAAGAAATCAGACCGATGGAAGAAAAAACTCGTAACCATGTGAACTGACCATCGACGTTGATTTTTGTTTTAAGTATAAAAATCAAAGAAAATGGATGAAAAAAATTTTAGAAACCATTTCCAGCTTTCGATCGCCCCTGGGGGATGAGCCTCACTAATGCGGCTTCAGCGTAAATGTCCATTTTAGCGAATTTTCCATCAAATGACTAGAAATTTTGGTGATATGCGGGGGTTGCCTATTTAAATGATAAATTTTTTTCAAATTTTTCCAGTCATTTCAACTCCTTAAAAACGCGTTTTAAAATTTTCAACCGAGGTTCCCCCCCTCCCACCAATATTGAGTTGTATATTGCTTTCATATGCGTCTATAAACGGAAAATAAGAATTTTTAGAGCTCGAGCGCACACTAAATCCCCTAAAACCTACTTCAAGGCGCCATTTTCAGTGCTAAATCGAAAAATAAATCATTTTTTTCGTTAAAACATTTTTTAGCTTGTTTAAAGTATTAATGTGAAGAAAAAACTTCATATTCGATGTACTGAAAAAATCGATAGTTTTCGAGTAAAAAATGTTAAAAAATTACGAACGCATGCCCGTCAAGTTGATACCGGCCACCGTGTATTAGCGGGAGATGCGCGGTTACGCGCCAAAACCACCTTAGCTTAGAACAATCGAGCAAAGCGGTTGAGACGCGTAACCGCGCATCTCCCGCTAGTACACAGTGGCCGGTATCAACTTGACGGGCATGCGTTCGCAATTTTTCAAAATTTTTTCACTCGAAAACTATCGATTTTTTCGGTACATTGAATATGAAGTTTTTTCTTCATATTAATAACTTAAACACGCTAAAAACATGTTTCAACAAAAAACCACCTAAAAACCATTTTTTGGCGCCGTTTTTAGGGCTAAATCGAAGAATAATTTTTTTACACCTAAATATGGCATCGATTAATTTCAATTCTTACAACAAAATTCATTTTTAAACTTTACCCAACTTCACGATAGCTTTTTCACATAATACAATAATCGTAGAAAATTCGATATTCGTTAGAAGAAATTCCCAACACGATAGTTGGACGAACTTCGTACAAACTTTTATCTCAATTTCATATCCACATTTTGTGTGCTTTTCGATGAAACTCGATAAAAAATTCCCAAAATCCCTACCACGTGATTCGTCAAAATACCCAAATAACGCGTTTACCAACCCCTGAACCAAATTACAACACCTCAATGAAACCTTAACTCGGGTAAAAATTACTTAAATCGACCGCGTTATAAAACAATTGCACCGCAAATCCACGAAATTCATCTTATGTACTTTTTCGTATCTTAAATCGCGCGAGGCAAATCCACAAAAGCCACATCGGCGGTCAGATTACCCCGTCTCGAGTGGCAATTACGGAATAGTGAAAAATAAACGTATTCGTCAACCCTCATTGACCCAAATACACGCCGCTTTTTTTTGCAAATACTCGAGAAAACAACGTCATTAAAAATTCAAAAGATACGAAAATAAACGACACCGTCGAACCGAGCTAAAATGCATTAAAAACTCCGTCTTCGCTATTTTTTTCCAGTCGACGCATCATGTCGCCATCGACGTCGCTGGCGAAATCGATAATCGAAAACCCTGCGGGATAATTTTCCAACAACCAGGTGTATCGTGTTTAATTACGACATACTACCTCGTTCAATTTTGTTTTAAACTAATTACTCGAGAAATATCCTATACTCGAATGAAGTACGCGGTATTTGCCACTTTGCTAAGGTCTTCTCGTGCGTTGCGCGCACATGTACATTGTACATGGAACGTATCCGTGTATCAACGTCGCGATTTAATTACCCTTTTGATTTTTTTTTTCGCATTTCCAAGTCGCGTAACTTCAAAAGCGTAATTTTTCATTCGTCAAAATACGAGTAATTACATCTGAGTTAATCTCAGTTCGCAGCGTGGGCTTTTTTATGTAGGTATTTGTCCAGTTTTTTTTTTTTTTACTAATCTCGTGTCAGATAATTTCACCAGAAATCGTCTTCCCGCAAAACTTTGCAAAGTCTCTCAAAATTTAAAAAATTTTTTCGAAATGGTGAAAAAATCGATAGGAAAATACTCGAAAAATGAGTCTATTGAAAACACGTAAATCAATCTGCTCATCAAAGAGTTTTATTTCTCGATTAAATTTCGAAAATTTTTTTCAAAATCTACAACGTCATTAATTTCCATTAGAGCTTCCCTCCGCTCGTCACAGGTTCCAGCAAAAGCTCCGAAGCTCAAAAGCACCTGCGACCGAAGTGAAAATACATTGCACAGAAAAAGCCCAAAAATCTCAATTTCAAATGCCTTTAAATCGTATTTTGGATTTCGATATAAAGAAGTGTTATCAATTTTTTTTTGAAAAAACATTACTTTTTTCATTAATTTTCAAGAACCTCTCAACTTTACCAACCTCCCCTTTCCCCTCCTCCATCAACGAGGTGACATTTCAAATTAGAGAAAATCTATATCGAAAAAAAGCAAATTCAAACCCAACTCGGAAAAATACCCTTTTCGAGAAAAACATCAAAACACTATAAAATTGGGCAATATCTCTACTGAAATTTCGACTTAGATAATTCCACTCATAAAATGGTTTGTTTTCGCATAAAACCATACTCTCCACAAAAACAAACACACTGTAATCTGTAAAAAAAAAACCTCAAACCCCAAAAACCACGTGTCCTTAACTCGACTTCACACCTAATGCATAATTCCGAGCACGAACACATCCAAACGGTGATTTCCATCGCATACTCGAGCGTTTGGTCATCGTTTAAAAATTCCACTCTCATCTTGGCTCCGGCCACGTAAAAAAGACGAGCCGCCGATCGTGATTCTATTAACGCCTATGACTACGGACGAGTTGTATTTACATATCCCCCTCGTGATAAAATTCACATCTTACTTTTTCGTCCAACGCTTTGTGATGCTCGAATAAGCTTTTCAAAGCTTTCAAAACCTCGACTTCGCTGCTGACTCCGGATTGCTGCGGTTGTTGTTGATTGCTTTGCTGTTGATGCCGTTTCACCACCGTTAATCTCAGCGAACGTTCGTGTCTGGCAACCAAACTTTCCAAATGTTCTAGTAAAAGCTGCACAAACGAAAACCATTTTAAGTCAATTTCGCGCATCTTCGTTAGAAAAACCCTTTCGTAAACATACGCCATGTAAAGCTAAACGAAAAAGAGAAGAAAAAAGCCAAAGAAACACACAGTACGAATTTCAACTACACTAAGGGGGTTCGAGGTAATTAAAACTACACCAAATCGAGTTAAACTTTATTCTTTGGCGTATTCGTTCCTTTGTTTTTCCACCGTACGAGTTTCTACTGCAACCGTAAAAATTTAACCTCAAGAATTTCCAACTTTTTGCACAAGCCTACGTATCTTTTTAATTTTATTTACATTCTCGTGTACTCGATTACAATCGTCTGCTCGTTTCGATTAACTGCAATTTGTATTCATCTGATTATTCTTGCAAAAATTCCAAAACTTTTCACCTTCGTTATACCGAGAAAACTTGCTAAAGCTCGTTGGATTTTTAAACAATTAACATTTTATCGAATACACAATTGGCCGTCGTCATTTTAGAAATATTTTCGCTCGTCGTAAATAACGTCAATAAAACCGTTTAATTTCACAAAACAATCACGTAAAACTGCGTTGTCATTTCGTTTGCGTATTCAAATTATAACACCCCCTTCTCCCCTCGGGCACGTTCAATCATAACACACCGTCAAGTATACTCGAGTCCGCCATTTTATATAATTTTTAACACGTGAATTAAACGGGGAAAAGAAAACGAGCGAAAAATAGGTAACGGTGGTTGTGCTTTTGATGGAAAAAATTTACATAAAAATTACAAAATGTCGCGTCAACTCGTATTTTCGCCTTTTGATGAAAAAATTTGTAATTTGAATCGAATCGCGAAACAAATAACGAACGAATTTGCCCGAGACGAGGAATTTGCGTGATTCCATTTTTTTACACGATCAACGATTTTAGCAAAATTTCGTATAAAATTTAAATTCACAATGAAAAAATTTATTTCAATTTTTTGCAGATTTTTGCAACTGAGAAATAAATTTTTCAAGCATTAATTTCTTAATTTCTCCACTCCTACTTTATTCATAATTTACAAAAATTCGAGTAATTTTCAAAACTCAAAAACACGCTTATTCTCGCCCTACACAAAATTAAACCGAGGAATTCACCGTGAAATACTCGTATTTCCAACCTTGAAAAATTTCCTCATTCTCACAAAGGTACAAATTCCATTAAAAACCACCGGAACAACTATTTCGCAAAAAATCCATAATCTCGAGTTCGCACAAAGTACAAACCTCAACGTCAGATAATTTCCAGCAATTTATCTCAGAAAAATATTACAAAATCTAACATGAAAAGTTATCGAGAAAAAAGAATTATTTTGTAAAAATGTCTCCAAAAGTTAGACGTTTGTTAAGCGAAAATTACGACTTCGTCGTGAGCTTTCCCAAGGGTAGTCGATGCACATTCAACCCCCCGCCCCCCCGCTATCGCTTTCTCTCATCCGCATAACTTTTTCCTTGTATTCATGACAAAAATATCTGCGGCATGGGTATTCGTGTACTTATTAAGTCGTATCAGTGTTACCATTTTATCAACAGTTTGGAAAATAGTTTTAATGAAATTTTTCTCCTGAAACGAGGCATATTACGAGCTAAATAAAGAATCTTTATCGTGATATACGCGAAAAAGTTGCACATTGGTGTATTTTTCAAGTTGAATTTTTTCATATTTTTTAACGAAATTTTCTTATCAGTGTCGCATGCTGAATTATAATCCTCTTGAAAAAATTTTAACGTGTATTATTTACTATTTACCTAAAATGAATTTTTTTATTTTTTTCGCCGCCTTTTTAATGCCAAAAAAATTTGTAAATTTAAAAATTCTAACACGTAAGAAATTTCTTTAAAAAAATTCGTTGCTCGAATAATAATCAAAAATGCTATCTCGTTTTTCCAATTTTTTCGTAAATGTCGTTTCAATTTTTTTTTGTCGGTTGAAGATTTGACATTTTCAGTTTTACGGAAATTTATTCATTAAAACAGGAAAAAATTCCATTAATCAAATTGGTAAAATTTTCATGTCAAGTAAGTATCTACCCCTCTGCCCTCTCCTCCTTTTTTCGTATCTTGGAGTAGTCATCAAAAATTTCCACAATTTTTCAATTTTTTTTTTTAAATTCTAAATCAGTTGTTTTTTGAACTTTTCTGTATTTTTTCGTATATTTAGATAATATTATGATGAGTGAACTGAGTAAAATTGACCTTTGCTTTAAAAAAAAATCACCAAACTCTATACACAATTATAAATAATACCTCGATTTGGCATCCTCCACTTGAATTAATTTCCCCAACGATAAACCGCAAATAATTCATAATTCCTAATTGAAATTTCCTAAAATTTGAATTTCAAGCAGACGATGTTGCGATTAGGAAATATACGACCTCGTAAACGATAAATTCAAGTTCAATAAATCTACCCAAATTTACGAAATTTTCATAAAATGACGAATAATTTCCACCAAACGAGCATAAATTAATACATAAAATAAGAAAAAAACAGTAATCAAAATACACTCGAGAATGCTTTAAAATAATTCCTCAGACATGACAATCACAACGCCATAGAAATACCGCGGAAGCTCCCATTCAACAAGTAATTACGCGAAATTTCCAACACAAATCAAAGGCTTCACTCACCCTCGTATTATTCCGTTCGGCTTTCAATTCGGCGATTTCTTCGTCACGTTCTAACAATAAGTCTCTAGCTTGGTTCAGTTCTTTGGTCAACGAGGCGAATTCCTGTAAAATACAAAACAATACGGTTTTAATTTACGAACTCGTTAAAGCAGCGTGTTCGTCGACACAGTCGATAAACACATTTCCCATCTCAAAGGACAACACCCTATTACACATCGTCGCGCCTCGTCTTGCCAAATAAATCAATCCTTTTAATCGACGAGTATTTCTATTTTTATTTCACGTATACACCCCACGAATTCTGTGTCGTAATCCATATACACGTTTTCACCGGATGACAACCAAAAACCTCATTTTCTACAATTACCTACGTCGAGTAAATAATAAAAATAGCGGGATATGGCGTCGAAAAAACTTGTATGTTTCGATATGAGGAGCGATCGTGGCTCAATTAACGATGGTATTCCATATCACTCGTATTTCGATATCGATGGGAAAATGCGTTTGTATTTTTATTTTTTTGGGGTGCAACACTGTAGCGTTGATAAATTACAAAAAAATTAAAAATGAAAAAAAATCGATAAAATTTTGATTTTTCTTAAATTTGAGCAATTTTGAGAACCATTGCTTAAAATTCGAGGTGAAAATTATGAAAACAAAATTTGTAGGAAATTGAAAGCGGAATATTTTTCGACGAGACAATTTTTTTAAATTAACTAAAAATAACATTGCAGCGTAAAAAAAGTTAAAAAAAACGCAAAATGAAAAAAAATTTGCTGAAATTGCGATTTTTTAAAAATTGAGCAAATTTTGAGGACCACAAGTTCACCTGAGATGAAAATTGTCGAGACAAAATCTGTAAAAAATTGAAAGAGGGACATTTTTTGACTTGACAATTTTTCCATATTTTCAAATTATTTTTGAAAAAATCAAAAAAATAGCAAAATGAAAAAAACTTGCTAAAATTGCAAATTTTTAGAAATTGAAGTGAATTTTGGGAACCACTGGTTCAAAAATTGAAATAGGATTATTTTTTGACTTGACAATTTTTTTATATCTTTGAATTATTTCTGAGAAAATTAAAATATAGACAAAATGAAATATAATTTGCTAAAATTTCAATCTTTTTAAAATTGGAGCAAATTTTAGGTACCACTGGTTCACCTCAGATAAAAACTGTCGAGACAAAATTTGTAAAAAATTGAAAGAGGAACATTTTTCTCAAATTCATCAACATTTACTAGTTACATATTTGAAAAAATATAATTTTTGATATTTTTCCATAAACATGCATCTAATGGTAGCGAATTTTCTGAACATGGAGTTGACATGAAGTGAATATCATCAAGACGAAAGTTTCAGAGAATTAAGAGGAGCAAATTTTAGCACTTGAGATTTTTTTGTATCTTTTAGAGCTTTCAATGTACTCAAAAAATCACCATAGACGATTAAAATCTCTTGTGAAAAAAGCTCTTGTTCCAGCGATGAAGAATTTTAAGATATTTTTGAGTACCCGCGCCCCTCCCCTCTTTCACCATTTTTTTCTAATTTCTCCAACACTATCGCAAGTATTAAAAATATTATATACATATAAATTTTACAAAACTATAAAATTGAAGAAGACATGTGACTTTGAAAGATTCCACGTTCTGTATCTCCTTCAATTTTATAGAGACAAAACTCGTCGGTGACTTTTTTATTTGATTTGGTAAATTCTTTATGAAATTTATATAAAGATTTCATCCAAATTTGAAATTTACGATAAAAAACAATCATCATGATGAATATTTTTCGACTCCTTCGAATTCATGTATAGGCAAAGTAATCACATTTATGTTATTTGGGTTGCTATATCAACAGGCGTAAAATGAGGTCATTTTCATCGTAACACACAGTATATATAAATTACAAAAAATTACCAAATAAACAGAAAAACGATAATAATACATTTCTGAGTATTTTCTGTACTTCTCTAAACCAAAAACTTCACTTTTTGTCCATTTCCAACACAACTTTTCAATTCCTTTACAAATTAAAACTATGAAAAAATTACCTGTAACAACAACAAATGCAAAAAACACGTGCAATTGTTCTTAACTCCGTTGATATTATTCCCACATCGATGATTCCTCGAGGAGTAATTTTTGATTAAATTATCATTAATGGTGTTATGGCAGAACGACTGCAGCAACGCGTACACGTTCACTTTATTACCATTGTTATCGTTTAAATTACACTCAAAATCCTTTTTCGGAGTCACCGGACACGACTTGGACGAATTCAGGTGATTTTTCACGGTATAATAATTACCGTTACTATCGTTCAGTAATTCTTCGCTTTCCGGTATCGCATTCATGTTTATATACAATCGCACACAACGCAACACAAATCCTTGATCACATCACATGGCGATCAATCAACGACCGTTCCCGAAACTAATAGACCAAACAAAATTAATATTTCGTAATTAACATGCTCGTAAAACACGGATTCACGACGAGAAATAAAATTGCAAAGGGCGAAGGAACGAGCTACATGAACCACCGATGGCGGCCAAATTCGCAATAAAAAATTTTAATGAAGTAATAAAAGCCTAAAAGCGACGAATTTTCACACAAAACGTATCGCTAAAAGTTGCCACCTCTGGGATACTCGAGCCGGAAAAACATCGTAACTTGAAACGTGTTAAACACTTTCCCATTCTTTTCTCATTTTACTTTTTCCATCAACCTTTAAAAAAACCTGACGAAATTAGATATATTTCCTCGAATATACGCGAAATTAAATAATCCTTTGGCCCAATTTTTCACACCGTACTTTTCTTATTCGTCGGTCGTTTACTTTCCAAAGTCATATTACGAATTTCAATTTCAATACGAAGCTTTTTTCGTATTCGTTTTCACGTAAAAATACGCCAATATCGACCATTGTGAATCGAGCTAATAAAAACATCTCTAGATTTAATTCTAAATTGTCATTTACGAACAGGAGAATTTCCGGTACAGATGAACTCGTCTCTCGTTTTGATATTTAAATTTTATTTTTTACCATTTTCTTCGTTATATCTTTTTTCTCCCTTATAAGAAGTACATCTGCTTTCCAAAGATAGCTATACGCTTTTCTTCTTTTATAAACTTTCACTCGATCGTTTTGGCACGTACGAAAGTGAAATTTTTACCCATGGAAACTTTTAACGAGAAATTTTCGCCTGCCAACTCGTTAACTTTTCACGCCTTTTGTCGATTAGTGATTTCTTTATGATAATCGACCATCTCGAGACACTTGGTGAAGGTGCAAAGCCTAAGATGCTATTTTAAATTATTCGTGTATCTCATTTTTTTTTTTGTTAATAAAATTACTATTATTGAAAATTTTTTAAGAAGGAGAAATTGGATTATATGTGAAAAAAAATTTTACTTTGACAAGTTCAGTGATGCTTTGGAAAATTTTGCCCAAAAAACTAAATTTTTTCAAGCAACAATTTCAATTTTAAAATTTTTGAGCATTTTTTCATTTCCTCGTGTTTTTTAATATTTTACTGACATTTTAAAACGATGACGTAAATACGGTTAAACGTAACGTGGAGTAAAGAATGACGTCATAATACAAGTAGTTTTGCAAATTAATGACGTCAGAAACATTTAAAAAAATTTTTTAAAGTTATTGA
>QBDW01002477.1:0-10104 GCA_003261595.1 Maconellicoccus hirsutus | reverse complement strand
TGTTCATTATTCAATAATTTATTTCTTATTTTCTTTGATTACCTCTTACCTTCAAGTGATATGTTTGAATACCATATTCGAAAAAAAAATTTGTTGTTGATTTTTAGTTTTAACCAAAGTTTTTACTATATTAGTGCTAATGTTCGCATTTAATCATTTTTTATTTTCCTTAAACTGACGGTAACATAATATTGAATAATTTAATTTCAAACACCAGTAGATGGTAAAATTACTGATAACGAAATACGCTTCGTGTAATACAGACGTACGCAACCGAAACCTCCCGAGCACCCAAAATCGAGTTGGAGTTTAACGATAAGTGCAAGTATATGCTATGTATCTAAAGCGTTATTCTGTGATTAAGAATATTTTTTTTCTGTTGGTCGTTTCAGAATTGAGAATGGATTACGAAATTTATACTGTACGAGAGTCGAGATTGAACAGGAAAATGGATATCGTTTGAAATAGTCCATTTAACGAGACGCTAAAATCACGGAGAAAAGAACATTTGGTATTCTTTGTGATGGTGATGCATAATTACATAATTCGTCGATTTCTCACTTTCCGAGAATTTTTATAGGAGATGGAGATGACTAATTTGACCGGTTTATGCGGCGATGGTAATTTTTTCTTGGAAAAATATTGCTTGGTGATTGTAATTTTTTTCCTGAAAAAATTGCTATGACCAAATTTCTTGGTGAATGGTGAATGTAGTTTTTTCCTGGAAGGCTTATGCAACTTAAAATGGAACCACGACCGGTTATGTCATATGGAAGTAAAAATTCTCATTTTATAGTAAGTTCGTGAGCATGACACCGGGAGCGCCACTATTTTTATGAATAAAATGTTTGGCTGTTCGGTACAGTTTCCATTTTCTTCATCTTAGAAAATGATTTTGTTTTCGGTGTTGCAGAGCAGGGCAGAGCAGAAGTTGAGGACAGCTTACATTTTGGGAAAATGAAAATAAACAAAACAAACATAAAAAAAGAAAACATGCGATAGTGGCGCTAATTGACTGCGGTGTCATGCCTGCAAACAGAAAAAAATCGCCGGCCAAAAATTTTATATCGAGATGCTTATCTATTTTAAACGAAGTTTATTATATAATCTTTGGATGGGTCACATTTTGGGAAAATAGAAATAAATATTAAAAAAATAAACTAAAAAAAAAGAAACAAAACATACGACAGTGGCGCTAATTCATTGCAGTGTCGTGCCTGCAAATTAATTCAACGTCACAAATAAAAAAAACGCTGCCCAAAAATTTTTACATTGAGATGTTTATCTATTTTAAACGAAGTTTATTATGTAATCTTTGGATGGGACTTCAGGTATGACAAATTGCATAACCAATTTTTGCAGGAAAAAGCACTAAAATCCTTATAACTTTCTGGGAAAATTAAAATTGTGGAATGTCGCTCTGTAGGACAAACAAGTATATGTCTTAAGATATCATATCAAAAAATTCACCCATTTGATCAACAATTGAAGCTGTGGGATCTTAGAAACCTCGAAATTAGATCCTTTAACTTCAATTTTTTAAAATTGAGCGTTTTTTTAATAACTTCAGGAACCGCTGAACTGTTTTGCATAAGAATTTCGCAGCATAATTATGGAATTCGCGAGGAGGGTAGGTCTAGGTACCAACCAAGATTGCCAATTTAGGGATTTTTACTTCGCTGAAGTAGCCTGGGGATTTCTTTAGGAATTTTGCATTTTTGGGCGATTTTTCACGGAAAAATCCCTAAAATTCTGATTTTTCGAACATATATTGTGGACATGTCAAGTTAATTTTTTTCCCTGTTTCCTCAATTCTCAAGTTTTTATCTGCGAGTAGTAATACTGTTCATTTCTTCAACAATAAATTTTCAGTCTTGAGGCTAATATGTTAATTTCAGCGGTGTACAGCCGACTTTAAGAAGTAGGGGAAGAATTTTTCTTGTTTAAGGGTTTTTGAGGGTTTTTTGGGGGGGATGAGAAAATGTTTTAATATTAGGGAATTTTGTGAAAACCCATTCGGTAACCCTGATACCGACTGATTGCGGCTAAAAAGTAGTAATCAGTTTACCTGCAGAAAGAAAAATGCCACTTTAACAATGAACCTACCATGAAAACCCTTTTTGTCTTATCTTATCCGAACAACAATGGATTTTACCAATGAATAAGGTTCGGGTTTTCTTACCTGAACAACAATGGATTTTACCAAAGGGTGGGGTGGTGTGAAATTTTATTTGCGGGTTTCAAAATAACCTTTAAGAAGGACATATCCCTATAGGAGGAATTCCTACGCGTACTTTGCAGCTGAAGCATTGGTTTAATAAGACGATTCAATTCGAAGGTGGGGGGTGGTGAAATTTTATGGCTTTTGTGGTTTTGAAATTCTGGCTTTTCAAGGGGACCCATGTTGATATTCACCGTCAAGGTGAAATGATTTGTATTTTGGTGCATTTGTAAAATTTGCTAAATAGTTTCTAATGATTTGAAAAAATTGTTGAATTTTCCAGTGTTTATGTCGAAAATTAATTTATCGTATTTTGCAGAATTACCACATCATAAGGAGTAGTTAATATCGGAGCTGAGTCTATGCGGAGGAGGATCCAAGATGAGATTTTTTCAAGAAAAACATGTCAAATATGTTGCCTATCCTGAGTTATACGGGATATCAGTATTTAAAATGGTGGAGGTGATTGGAAGTGATTTTAAGAGATTTCAAAGTAAGATGTATTCAAGCTGTAGTAATTTGTTCAATGGAGTAGAACGATAATTCAGGAATCTATGATTCATCCTCTCTTTCCCCTTTGGCATCATTTACTTGCGTATGTAACCGATAACGAAAATTTTCGATAAGCAACTACATTTAAGCCACAGTGCAAGAGAAATCTAATCATATTTTCGTGTTTCAGCGGCAGTCATCAAGTGATTCGTGGGAGCGGTGAATTTACATATTTAATCGTGCGTAATTGTATCATGTACATGATCCAAAATGCGTCCGTATTGTTCGATCGTTATATATTGTATTTATTGGATTTGTGGAGAGGGTTGCGAAGCTGTTAGTGTGGTAAGTGAGATATGAGTCGTACTTCATGTTTGGTTTTCATGATTTCTGAGATTTTCTCATTTTTCTTATGTTATTGTCTAAAGACGTCTTTTTCTTTTGGTTTTGGTGGTACAATCAATATAGACCTGCGAATATGGTTCAAGAGACGTTTTCTCTTTTGATAAAAAATCGATAGGGTTTTTATATTCGCGATGATTACGTAATCGTGGATGCTTTTCTTTTAAATTGATTTTCTTTTTGTTCCTAATAATGAAACTATAAAGCTAAAGAAAACCATAAAAAAAATCAACTCGAGGAAAATGCGCAAGAATTCGAAAAAACGATTACTAATTCGATTATTTTTATTATGGAATTAAAATAATTACTAATTCAATTATTTTTTATGGATTTAGATGATTACTAATTCGATTAATTTTTATTATGGAATTAATAACTCAAAAGTATTGCGTATCGTTGGAAAAAGATGGAAGAGGCAGATTTAACGCTTTTATACGCGTGAATTCGTTCAAAAAAGATAAAGTATATATTGCCAATTCAATTATTTTGTTATGAAATTGATCATTATAACATTTTTTTCGATGTGTTACATTAAAAAAATCATAAGAAATGCTTATCGCCTCGGTTCCGTTTTGCCATTATATTAATGTGAATTTTTCATAGAGAATTTATTACACGAAATGGACGTTTTTAAATGAAATTTCAATTTTTTGAATTAAAGAATCTTTTTTTCGAAGTTCAAGATCGTTTTGTTGCTAATTTCGTTTTTTTTCGGATTTAAATCGTTATCAACTCGACGTTTTTAATCATTTATCACAAAAGTATCGCGAAGTTTCATGTTGAAAAATTTTTTTCTGGCTTTTTCTATGAAATTTTTTTTTTTAATTTTCGCCATACACAGCAACAATGATTTTCTTATTTTTGCTCATTTAATTTCCCTTAATTTTTACGATGCATTTGAAAGAATTTGAAAAAAATCAACTTTTGTAATATCATTTAATTTTTTTTATGTAATAAAATGCAATCCTGTTTTTAATAAATTTTTTCTCTAATTTAAAATTGTAAAATTTCAAAAAATTAAATTACAATTTTGCTCTTCATAGTTAGAACTTTTCTTTATTTTTTTATTTTTTGGATTCATTCTTGAGAATTTTTGATTTTTTTATGTCATAAAAATACAATCTTGTTTTTAATAAATTTTTTCTTAAATTAAAAATTGTAAAATTTCAAAAAATTGAATTACAATTTTGCTCTTCATAGTTAGAACTTTTCTTACATATTTTTTTTATTTATTCTTGAAAAATTTTGATTTTTTTTAATGTAATAAAATGCAATCTTATTTTTAATAAATTTTTTCTTAAATTTAAAATTGTAAAATTTCAAAAAATTGAATTACAATTTTGCTCTTTGTAATAAGAACTTTTCTTACATGATTTTGTAATTTTTTGTATTTATTTTTGAAAAATTTTGATTTTTTTTAAACGCAATCTTGTTTTTAATAAATTTTTTCTTAAATTTAAATTTTAAAAATTTCAAAAAATTAAATTACAATTTTGCTCTCCATAATTAGAACTTTTCTTACATGATTTTGAAATTTTTTGGATTTATTTTTGGAAAATTTTGATTTGCCTTTTCCGACTTTTCAGCCTACAAAATTGCAAAAGTGTTTTGATATTTAAATTTGAATAAAATAATCCACTCAAATTAAATTTGCGTATTTTCGATAATTTTTTTTCAATAAAATTATGCACCTAATTCGATTTTTTTCGTTTTTTTTGCCTAAAAAATTGAGGAAAAAAATCCTCAATTGGTTTTTCGACGGTATTTTTTTATTGCTTGAAATTGAACGTGAATCAAAATTGAGAAAACGTTAATTTCTATTGAATTATGAATTAATTTGAAAGTAGTGATTTGTTATGTCATAAAATATTTGTATTTTTCTGTTTTTCTTTTTAATTTTCATACTTTTTTTCAGAAATTACCGCAAGTGTCCAAATCCCACAAAGTGTTCGATTCGGTTGCCGACGCGATCAAAGATGTCACCAGCGGTTCGACGATTTTATTCGGTGGTAAGTATTCCCCCTCCCCCGCCACTGTTTTGTGTATACCACGGTTGCGTTTGTTTGTAAATCTGAAAATCATATTGCAGGATTCGGCTTGTGCGGTATTCCCGAGAACCTGATTGGCGGCTTGCTGCAGACGAACGTCGATAATGTGATTGCGGTCAGCAACGAAGCAGGAGTAACGGATTTCGGTATCGGGTTACTCTTGAAGGCGAACAAAATCAAACGCATGGTGTCCTCGTATATCGGCGAGAATAGCGATTTCCAGAGTCAATTTTTGAACGGAGGGGTTGAAATGGAGGTTACTCCGCAAGTAAGTTTTAGATAATGTGTACGGAGCAGGCGGATATGTAATTTAACGTTATTCGCAGGGTACATTCGTGGAACGTATCAGAGCCGGAGGTGCTGGTATTCCGGCCTTCTATACGCCGACCGGATTCGGTACCATGGTGCATAAAGGAGGTATACCGATGAAGTATAAGCGCGGTGGCAAAGACGTGGAAATGGTGAGTGCCCCGAAACCGAGTAAGGTCTTTGATGGCAGAGAATACGTGTTGGAACGAAGCATCGTCGGTGATTTCGCCTTCGTCAAAGCCCACAAAGCCGATCGCGCTGGGAATCTTATCTTTAGGTAGGTAATTTACGGTAATTACGACTTGAGACGCTGACGATTATTTGTGTGTAGAAAATCGGCGCGGAATTTCAACGCAGCTATGTCGAAAGCCGCTAGAATAACCATCGTCGAAGTAGAAGAATTAGTCGAGATCGGTGATCTGGATCCGGATTCTGTTCACGTGCCTGGTATCTACGTTGATAGGATCGTCGTCGGGAGTAAATACGAAAAGAGGATCGCGGTAAGGTGACGAATCAAGAGACGCGATGGAGTTATAAGTGTTCTTTTTTTCACTCCGCAGAAAATGAGGTTGCACGTGAAAGAGACAAATACGTCGTTGAAAACTCCAGAAGCCCTGATGAGGGAGAAGATCGCTCGTAGAGCTGCCCTCGAGTTCGTAGACGGATCGTATGGTATCCTTTTCATACCAAGTGATAAACGACCGGTTACTATGGACGATTTCCTTGACTTCGAGGTTCTCAGCTAATCTCGGAATAGGTATTCCCGTTTTGGCGAGTAGTTTTGTGCCGGAAGGTATAAAGGTGACGTTGCACAGCGAAAATGGCCTATTGGGCTTGGGCGGATATCCAGAAACGGTGGCGGAAGCCGATGCAGATTTAATAAACGCCGGCAAAGAACCAGTCACCATTTTACCCGGAGGTAGTTATTTCGGTAGCGACGAAGGGTTCGCTATGATCAGAGGGTAAGTTCGTCGAGGAGAAGTATTGCTTGAGGGTTGCGAATGACGTAATTTGTTGGGTTTTTCCAGAGGTCATATTGATATCACGATTCTAGGAGCTATGGAAGTATCGCAATATGGAGATTTAGCCAATTGGATGATTCCGGTAATGCTTTCGTACCATAAGTGTCGTTTATCAAGACCTCGACGGTAATTTCGATGATTTCAATATTCCGCAGGGTAAAGTAATCAAAGGTATGGGCGGAGCTATGGATTTAGTGTCGTCACACCGAACCAAGGTCATTGTCACCATGAAACACGTGTCGAAACACGGAACGCCAAAGATTCTGGAGACATGTTCGCTGCCGTTGACTGGTACACATGTCGTAGATATGATTATCACGGAGAAGGTTACAGATTTGGCTTTCTTATTGAATTAGCTTTAAAAAACGTACACTACGTGTTATGTGAATATACTGTATTCATAATTAACGTTTTCTTCGTTTGATCAGGGCGTCTTCGAAGTGAACAAAGAAACCGGATTGAAGTTAATCGAAATTGCCGACGGAATAGAATTAAAAGACATCGTCGCTTCGACCGGATGTAACTTCTCCGTCGCTGATGATTTGAAGCCGATGCAACAAAGTCAAGTTCACGCTAATTAATATTTTTTTATTTCATTTTAATTTGTTTTTATTTTGTTACTTCAAAAGGAATAAAAGATCGTGACCAAAATTAACAAGTTTGGGAATTCAACGGGAATATTTGAATTTTAGTAAACAACCGTTCACACAATCCTTTGTTGATCTGAGTCGAATTTCAGAAGAAAATATTAATCGAAGGAAAGCCATACCAGGGCGGTGCTGTGTATTTGCTCTTTCGGAGGAGCACCGCTCTGGTATGTCTTCAATAGCCTCATTCATATCAATTAATACGCAACTTCGAACATAAAAGTGGGTTTTCGAAGACTTCTGGGTGTGTTGGTTTGGTGGGGCGCTTTTGTTGTAAATTGTTGAAATAAACGACACCCCAAGACAAGGCCTTTCAATAGCTGGAAATTCTACTCACATGATTGTTTTGGGTTTTGCCATTGGAAATTTTATTTTTTCGGAGAATGAGAATTTTGTTTTCTCATCGGCTTCCCTTGTGGACGTCTGCGCCGAGCTGCAGTCAGGTGTGCTGGGAGTTTTTGTGATATGATTATGATGTGATTTTATGTTTGACATTTCATCTTTTTAATGAACTTCAAGTGAATTTAATTGGATACGTTATGGTATGTATAATTGACTTTTAATTTCAGCGTCGAGCTGTTTTGCTTCGTTTTATATTTGAGTTGATACTGCTATCATTTAATTGCCGATTATAATACAAATAGTTAATTTTTTGCCTTTGTTCCAGCTCCGCAAGAAACGATCAAACTTCCAGATGCTGAATTTGCAGACGCGAAGAGATCGAATTGGATATGAGATTGTGAGTGAAATTTATTTTGTACGTCGTCGACCACAATTTCGGATTCCCGCTCCTTTCCCTCTACCACTACTTCCGTGCACTTCTTACCCGATATTTCCCTCCGCTTACCCCCTCCCACCCTTTCTCCCTGGTCCAATCCCTTTCCTTATCCGCACCACCCCGCTCCCATCTCACCCTTTCCCTTCGCTCCACCCCACCCCGCCTCGTGTCACCCACTACCAACCCTACTCCCGCCCCTTCCCCTTCGCACTCCCCTACAACTCTCCAACCCCTTACACACTCTCCGCCCTGCTCCCACACCTTCCCCTTTTCCCACTACTCCGCTCCCATCTCACCCTTTTGCTCCGCTTTACCCCACCACACCTCGTGCTACTCTCTCGCACCCCTCTACCTGCTCCCTCACCTTCCTCTTTCCCCACTACTCCGCTTTCTCGCCTTCCTCTTTCCACACTAACCCGTTCCCATCACACCCCCTCGTGCCACCCTCTACCACCTCTCCAACCTTGCTCCCACCCATTCCCCTTTTCCCACTACCCTGCTCCCATTTTACCGTTTTGCTCCACTTTACCCCACCCCTTCTCGTGCCACTCTCTCGCACCCCTCTACTTGCTCCCTCACCTTCCTTTTCCTACACTACCCCGCTCCCATCACACTCCCCCGCCCTTCCCACATCACCTCGCGCCACCCTCTACCGATTTGTGTATTAGTGGAATGGGAGGTTTGACACGTGGCCAACCTTCAAACAGATTGTTTACACACAATGAGTGTTATGAAAAACTTGTGTACTTTTTCGAAATATTATGCGATTGTGGTTGTAATTTGATTTTTCATACGCATAGGAAATACCCAATGCCGAAACTGTTCCCTCATCTTGCCTAATCCGACTTCATTCAAGGAAACGTAGACCTTGGGACAGAGTTATAAGCTGTATCGGAAGATCGATTGGATCGAGTTGTCAAAGATTACAGCAGATGTTTGTGTTTACCTTAATTTTTTGCTGCGGTGATATAAAATTGTAGGTAAGTATTGAGTAATCAAATGTTAACGAGTTATCACGTGTGGCAAATTTAAATTTTATTTAAAACTGTTGAATTCGTCAGGTGATTGACTCGCGGTTATTGCAACCATTCTCGTTAACATTAGTTGTAGTGCGATTGATGTTGGTTGTTCAATTATGAAGCTTTTCTTGTTCCAATTGATCTGTGCATTTCATCAGGTAAGTTCCAATAATATTAGCTACTATGTAGCTTATTCAGTGATTACTTTTCCTAGTAGAGGTAGTAATTAAATGATTCTTTGTTTATTGTATTATTAATTGAATACTTAATATTATATAGATGAATCACAAATTGCCTGCTGCGTGGAGATTTCTCTTCCAAGTGTTGTAGCAGCTTCGCCAGTATCAAACTGTTGTGTCAATGAAGGTTCGGAATCGTTTTTGAGGTAACTTATTTGCTTATTTAAGATTCGTATTTTATATGTAAACGATGCGAAAGAAATAATCGCGTAATGATATCTTGGGTAAAATACACGAATTATCTAATTTTGTAAATATACTTTGTAGCTGTTAAATTATATATATATATATATATATATAGCTTAGTGGATTATAGTAGTTTATTATTTATTAGATTATTTGTTATTCGATTATACATGTCTTGATTACACGCAAGGTAAGTACTGAAAAATGCGTAAAATCGATGTAATTCGCGTTAAACGATAAAAATAATCGCGAAAATGAATTTTACATGCGGAAAACCCTAGAAAAACTCTTTTCGCACGCGAAAATACAACATTCCTTCTATAGTATGCGTGTTACAGGTAAAATAATGGCGAAAATGAATTCTACGTCATCGAAAACATAATTGTACGTATATCGCACTTGAAAATTGATAAAAAATTGATAAAAATCGTAAAATATTAAAAATAATATAAATTTAATAATGCTGGCGCCATCTATCGGAGTATAACAAAAATTTGATATAAATCGTAAAATATAAAAATGATAAAAATTTGATAATGCTGGCGCCATCTATCGGAAAATAAACGAATCACACAAAAGATGACGTCACAATGCACCATTTTCCCCTTTGAAAGTGACAAAAATGAGGGTAAAAGTGAAAGTAATGAACTTTTCGAACTTTGTTGAATCAGATAAAAAAATTTGTTGATCAACAACTTTCTACACCTGGTTCAACAAAGTTCAAAAGTTCATCACTTTCAC
>QBDW01002476.1:0-37813 GCA_003261595.1 Maconellicoccus hirsutus | reverse complement strand
TTAATTTCAACCTCCTGAATCTGACTTACATTCTTGAACCGTTCTGGAGTTCCAGCGCGATTTTCATTTCTCCAGAATTTTTAAAATGTTTCAAGAGCCGTAGATATGATACTGAAGTATCCATATTTCCAGCAAATCTCAGTCGACGTCCTAAAAAGAAACTGAAAAATAAAAAATTTTCCTGTTATCGAAAAAAAACTGAAGAGAAAATCATTCACAAGATGGTCGGCTGGAATTTTCCAGAAATGTGGATACTTCGGTCTCACGGGAACGATTTCTGGAACATTTTAAAAATCCTAGAGAAAATAAAAATCGCCCTGGAGTCTCCAGAAGTGGTTTGAAAATGTGAAATTTAGGTTTAAGAGATCCAAATTTAGAAGAAGGGAACATCTTTTCTGCGATTTTCAACCGTTTTCTTCAATTAACTCAATTTTTTCAATTAGTTTACATTTTTAGCGCAAATTTCGATGTTTTTTTTAGTTCATCGATGATTTTCTTCGTTGAAGAAGGATATTGGAAAGAACCTTCTGTGAGGGGAAGGGGGAAGACGTCATTGCACCAAAAAGCCTGGTCAAGTGAAAAAACTCGGCTCGTTTGATCTTCGTAAACACCCAAAACGCGACCTGTTCCTCGTCCCATTTTCAGCTGGAAACACCTTGAAACCCGCACGCAGAGAACGTGAAGCTTTTTTCGGTAATTACCAAAAACGACGGCGGCGCACCCGCATTCCGGGTTGATTTGTCGCCCATTCTATACTTCGCAGCTTTTAATAACATTTCGCAGATTTTTAATTTAAAAAGGTGTCGACGTAATTTACTAATTTAACCGAGTAAATGGTATACGTCGTTTCAAGGCTTCTGCGTTTTCGGTGCCGTGTAACACGTGTGCGACGACAACCGCGCCGATCCTGCTTGTCGGAAAAAATTAAGAATTTTCGTCGCAATTTAACGCTTTTTGCGGGTGGAACGAGAGAGGGCGGGTTGCGGTGGTTGTACGACGTGTGTATTAAGGCGTTTTGCTTTTTTCGTATGAAACCAGGTTTAAAGGTATCGCACAATCGAAGCCAAATTACAAAAAGAATCTAAATATCGCGTATAGTTGGCGCACGTTCGCTAAATAGTTTCAATGAATGTTCATACGCCCGACATCTTTTCAATTTCAGCGTCGCACCTCGAAACGTCAACCGTCCCGCGAATCGTAATTTCGAATTCATTGTAAGAAAATTATTCGCCAAGGAATGTTGTATACGTGTATAGAGGTATTTCGAATGTGTAAAATTTTCCAACACGTTTATGACATTTGTATTTCCTTTTAACAACATCCTACGTTTAGCGTCTTTTTCATATACGTCTCGGCGTCTTACCCCTTTCGAGCCTTTACAAATTGAACGGCGTCTTCGATGTGTTATATAACGCGTTAAATGTCGGTATTTAACGACGTGTTCCAAATACGAATATTTTCTGCCTTATTGCCATCGTTCGTCCCCTTTTCCCTTCTAAATACTTCACACGGTTACCTTTACGGGCTTTATATTCGATGAATTCCGTCGACGATATTCGTTTTACAACCGCTAACTCGCTAACGAGTCTAAGATTTCGTTTCCACCTAAAGCCCAACTTCTCCAATATGCCTTTGCGAAACGGCCGCTTTGTGTAATTGTTTAACTCGAGAATCGCCCGTTGCTTTTTCAACGAGTTCGCAGTAACGAATTTCCATCGATATTGGACGTCGCTAAGAATAGATTATAGGGTATAAATCCTACTCGAAATTTCCGGTCAAGTTGGGATACCTTTGAAAGGGAAGGTCGTCAGTGTTTGGTAAACGTACGAGAATCTGTACGTGTAAATAATTTCCTAATGCCGAGTTTCCAATATATCAGCGAAGGTGAAGTGTTGGGTATGCTTTGGTCCATAAAGTAATGCGTTATGAGGTCGGATGCTTGAGAAAATACCACAAGGTGATATGGTTTCTTTGTCGAAATACATTAAATACATAGAAAATTTACCAATTTGAAAAGTAATGGGAATAGGTATTTAAGAAGGGCTTGGCTTCGATGAAATAGAGATATTTTTCACTATTGAGAATAGAAAATGGAGGCGATGCGAGTGTAGGTCACAAAATTCATGGAAAATTGTTCCACTTTGCTGCGACTCGACTGAAAAATCAAGCGAAAAATGTGATTTTTTTTTACAAGCAATTTGTATAGAATTCAGAGGGCTTTGATTTTGAACTGAGCTATTTTTCTCATTAAATCGATTCTCGCTGAGCTAAAAGCAAAAAACTATTTATCGAGGTATCTAACGAATTTTTGTTCTTGAGAAACCACCACTTTTTCATTACTTTTTACCAAATTTTCAAAAACCTCTTGATTTCACCATCTCCCTCCTCCTCCCTTATCAAAAAGATCAAAAAACAGTTTTTTAATTGTGCAATGCAAAAAACTAAAAATTCTCAAAAGAAGGTGTTTTTTAATCGCACATAACTCGAAATCCAATTCAATGAAATGAGCTCCTTTTTTACTCATTTTGTAGAGAATTTAGCGGACTTTAATTTTAAACTGGGCAATTTTTTTGATGAACTGGTTTTCTCGATGATACAAGTATGAAAAGAGATTTGCAAATTTTGAAAAAAATACTAAAAATTATCATAAATAAAGTTTTTTTTTATAAACTGAAGAAAAAACACTTCAAATTTTTAAGCAAAATTTTGCATATCATGTTTAAGTTTTTAATCATTTTTGTTTCTTTTTTTCAATTTTTTCCCGACAAATTAAAGTTTTGTTTTTTTCGAAATTTCTCATTTAATTGGTTTTGAAAGAGGAAGGGCGAGCGTTCGATAATTTTTCTCGTTCATTCAAAAGATTTGCAGTTTTAACATTTTTTAATTTTTTCCCAGAAGTGTTTTTTTGGATTAACATTTTTTTTTTGATATTTATTTATAGTTTTTTTTACGCTTTTTAAATTTTTTGGTAGTTAATCGTGTTTTTCAACATTTTACGTAAGTGGTTGAGTGGGGAGAGGGGGTGATTCAATAATTTTTATCGTTCATTTAAAAGATTTTCTGTTTTAAAATTCCTAAATTTTTTCTTAAAATGTTTTTTTGAATTAATTTTTTTTTATATTTATTTACAGTTTTTTTTTATTTTTTTAATCTTTTTGGCAGTTGATTAAGTTTTTTCAACATTTTACGAACTTAATTGGTTGGGAGGGGGAGGGGGTGATTCAACCATTTCTCTCGAGCATTGAAGTTTTTTCAGGTTTTGTGTACGTTTTTCGTGTTTTTTTGGTGTTTTTTATGTTTATAAGTGAAGCTTTTTTAACCTCGAATCAATTTAAGAGAAAAATAGTGCAAAAAATATACCTCTTTCGCTTTCTTATAGATCTTCTGTATTTGAATTTTTTATCCAAGGTCAACGATCTTTGGTTTACGGAAGGCCTTCGTTAGGAGAAACATTTTTTCAGTTTACACGTTTCCTGTTTTTTTTTTCGGATTTTGGATTTGTTTGAAAAAAATCTTAATTTACCTGAGAAAATACCTTGAATGAGACGTTCACTTGGGGTGAATATTGTTGGGACAAAATAATTGAAAACGTATGACATTAAAATTTTTTTTCTATATTTGTGTAAGTTTTCGAGATTTCAAAGTCAACTCCCGGGGGGGGGGATTCTAAGCCCTTACTTAAAAATTGAAACTTGCTAGTAAATTTATTTTTAACACTGTTCTGAAATTAATTATTTTTCAATACATTCTGCAATCCTGCGAATTTTTCCGTATTTTTTCTGACCCGGAGACACACTCGAACACTCAAAACTCCGCATTTTTCCGTTCTCGTTACTTTTTTGCGCTGTTTTCGGGTTGAAAAAATTCGAAACCACGACAAAGGTCATTTCGAAGATTCAACGACACCGTGTAAAAACAAAAGGAAAAAAATACCCAACTCCTACAAGTCCTCAGACATCGGATGCTCGACGGAGAATTCGACGGTAAAAAAAAAAACGAAAGGGTGAAAAAACCTCGTAAAAATGTAAAGAACCCACACAAGTACGAAGATTACCGAAGAGGTGTCTTCGCGAACTATCAAATAAAAAAAACTAATCGTGTAAAAGTTGAAAAGTTTTCAACATTAGTTATATATACGTTGGAAGAAGCGAAGTATGTGCAATCGTGTACACGTGATGGTGAAGTGAATAGAAATTTTAACGTCTTTATTGAGACAGTTTTAATACCCGGTGTACTATATGACATTTCTAAGCGCAACAATAAATTTGAACGAAATGAGGAGTGAGGCGGGCGTGTGCGCGCACGCGAACGAGTAACTTTACGAAGCAGATTCATCTTGAAATGCGCTTTGTAAGTTTTAAACTTTCGGTTTGTCGTCTGAAGCTGTCACGCTGACGAATATGTAATATAATTCGCAACTATTTCTTATCAAGCTGTATTTTCGTCGTGTGTTATCGTCGACGCGCCGGAGAGAGTTTTTAACGAATTAAATTCGTAATTAATGCACGACTCGTTAACGTTTACGTAATTATTTCGCCTATGATAATCGTAAATACGGTTCGAGTTTTAGACTTTCACGTCTTATGTACCTTTGCGAAAGTCGAGCTTGAAAAACTCGCGTTTTACCTTGAGGCAGCCACGAGTTGAGAAGTTTGTGAAATCCGAGCGGCGTGAAAAAATTACATACAGACTGATTGAGCTATTGTCTGATTCGCCTGCGAGGCAGCGTGCAGGCAAACTGCGTTATTAAAATTTTGCCACGACCCGAAGGCGATTCAGATTCGATGTATTTTGTCTTACGACCGACTCGGCAGTTGCTTTGTTCAGGAATGGTCTAGGTTGAGGGTGTGGAAAGAGGGGTAGAGATTCTTAACACTATTACGCCATATTTTTCCCGATTAGAGATTAATAATCCTCTCGGAATGATATATATTCTTTTTGCCAAATAAAAAGAATATATGAAAAAAGTAATTTTAAATGGCCATAACTTATATTCCTTAAATTTTATGGGTATGCAACGTTCATAAAACGATGCGGCTATACGGTTACGTATTATTCGACGACGTTTTATTGGTAGCGAGTCTTTTTTAATCACTTTGTAGGTATAGGGTGCTTGTAAAAGTGTAGAGCGTTGTGGTATCGGGGTTGCGTTTGAAATATACCGTGTATGCTGTTGGCATTTGATGTTTTGAGGCGTGTATGAAGGGTTGCAGAAGCTGAAGGTGAATTTTGAAAGTGAAGTGTCATCGTGTTCATATTTGGGTATTTTTTTTATAAATTTTTCAACATTTTTATTCCCTATTTTTGAGCATTTTTCATCCAGTTTTGGAATTTTTTTTCGTTTCAAAGATTTGTTTTCTATGTTTATGAACATTTTTACTGCGTTTTTGGACGTTTTTCTACATTTTTGAACATTTTTCTTCATTTGAAAATTTTTTTCGTTTTCTAACATTTTTTATCCGTTTTTTAGCATTTTTTATCAGTTTTTCAATTTTTTTCCTACTTTTTTTCTTTAATTTTGGACATTTCTTTGTTAAAAAATTCTTTCTCCAAGTCATCGCGATGTGTTTTTGGGCATTTTCCATCAATTTTTAGAATTTAATTCCATTTTTGAACGTATGAAATTTTTTGTTGTTGTTGAATATTTTCTTTATCTATTTTTAGAATTTGTTTCTTGTTTGTTTTTCTTCCTCCGGGACGCTAAAGGCCTTTGACACCGGGCGTCGTGAAATGAAAAGATTTTTGTTGTTTGTTGTTTAGAAAATTTATGACAATTTTTTTCTGCAATTTAAACGTTTTTTATTCATTTAAAAAAATTTTCTTCGTTTTTGAACATTCTTCATCCATTTTTTAACATTTTTTTTTATGTTTTTCGAATTTCTTTCTTCATTTTTTCTTCAATTTTGAACATTTCTTCATTTGGAAATTTGTTTTCTGTTATCACGATGCATTTTTGAGTATTTTTAATCCGTTTCTAGAATTTATTTCAATATTTTTCGTTTTTAAACTTTTTTTCCAACCCCTTTTTTCAAAATTTACGAGAATTTTTTATTTGGATTTTGGACGTTCATTCATTAAAAGAAATTTTTCTTCGTTTTTCAACATTCTTTATTCGTTTTTTATTTTTCGAATTTCTTTCTTTATTTTTTTTTCAATTTTGGACATTTTTTATTTAAAAAATTTTTCTCTGTGTCATCAAGATGCATTTTTGATCATTGTTAGTCCATTTTTAGAATTTACTTACAGGTTTTTCGTTTTTAAACATTTTTTCATCCCTTTTTAGAAAATTTACGAGAATTTTTTTCTTCCTACAAATGGACGTTTACTCATTAAAAAAAATTTTTCTTCGTTTTTGAACATTCTTTATCCATTTTTGTTTTTCTTTCTTCATTTTTTCTTCAATTTTGGACATTTCTTTAATTAAAAAATTTTCTTATGTGTCATCACGATGCATTTTTGAGCATTTTTAATCCGTGTTTAGAAAATTTATGAGAATTTTTTTCTCCGTATTGGACGTTTTTTATTCATCTAAAAATTTTTTTTCTTCGTTTTTGAACATTTTCAATCCATTTTCGGGTATTTTTTAAAATAATTTTTAATCTACCTTGCGTTGAGGCCCCTCCAAAGCTGAGGATAAGCAATCTCTGAGTTGTAATGTTTTGCAAAAACATGTTATCAACTTTTTTTGTTGATCTCATCGAGGGTGATAAAAAGTTGAAGAAATGTTTGCAAACGTCATAACTCCTTCTGTTTTTAAGTTATGCGAAAATCAGTCAGTATATTTTTTGTAGATTTTTTCAAGCTCTGTAAAAAAGATAATGACGTATTTTTGTCTATCCTGAAAATTGTAGGTGCGGCGTTACTCTTATTGGACAAAATTTTCCAAAAATTTGAATTTTCGCTGCAATTTCTGGGTATTTAATCATATTGAAGGAGTCAACTAATGGGTTACCTAATAGCTTTGCATGTTGAAATTTCAATTGATTGACTACGGGAATGTCTTATTTATTATTTATTATTTCAATTAGAACGTTCGGTATGCTGATCTTCGTGCCGGGTTGCCTTATTAGGGTCTTGGCGGGAGCCAGAATTTTATCGAATCACGGTGTATATATGTTTAAAATCGTTTAATAGCTATTTGAATTTATCGTCTACGTAATAAACCCCTGGTTGAAAAATTACTATTGTCGGGTTGGCGGGTTGGTCGCGTCGTCGTGAAAATTAGAACGTTATCGGAATCCAAGCCGCGTATTACGAGTTCGAATCATATAACGTTTGGGACAAGCGGATTAGGCAAATTTACCATTATACGAGGAAACGGGTTAAATTTCACGACGATAAGTACACGCTATAAAAAGCGACATAAAAACGCGCAGATAGCGTTTAGTCGAATGACGAAAGCAGGACGCGGGGCTGAGGCGGCGACGGCGCTCGGTAAATACAAGCGTACACTCAAAAACGTAATACTTACATCGACGGTAATTCCTGGCATCGGAAATACCTGGTAGGCGGCGACTCCTTCGGTACAAATCTATAAAATTCATTCTCGTTGAAATACCATTTGATAGAATATAAAAGAGCGTTTTCCAGATCGTATTCGCATATTAAACGCATAGATTCGCCGGCTTTAACCGCTTCCGATGCTAATATTCGGACATTTCTTAATGCTAGAATACCTAGGAGCAAAAAAAAAAAAAGGCGAAAAATTACTAACGGACGCGTTAAAATTACGTTGCCACTTAAGAATTCAAATTGAATTTTATTTTCTGCGTCGTTTGGGCTTCTTTTTTTTTCAGACCGTGAAAGTGTGCCGAATAAAAGGCACGATGATGTAGGTGTTGGGAAGGCGAGAGGAAGGGGAAAAGCTCGGAATTCTTTGGCGCGCTACGTGTAATTTTAATTTCCCAAAAGTGTACCTATTACGGGGCAATTTACATAGGAAATTTTCGATTCTGCATGAAAAATTTTAATCGGCGACGGCGTCAATTTACATAAACTGTGATTAAACGGTGGAAAAGGTGTGGTGTGGGCGCGGGGTGGAAATGGGGTACCGAATGAGCGAGTCGGACGTGTATGGCGTGTATCTAGTAATCAATTACGCAAGAGAAGCTACACGATGTAGTATTGCATGTGTCGTGTGCATACACGCGAGATTTTTAAACGTTTTAGGATTTGTAGCCGAAGTGGCGTTTTTCGTTTCGAATCAAAACGAATTAAAACGATTGAAATGTAGATGCAGGATTAATTTGGTGTGCACGTAAGAGATAATAAATATGCCGGAGTTGGCTGTCTTTCTCGCTCTCACGGATGCTTGGACTTGTTACGTTTTCAAAAGGATTAGACGGTACGAGTTGACCAATTTCTATGTGATTCGCTAACCATTCGTCCGACGTTGCGGTTTAACCACATGAAATGGCCTCGCGCTTAAAGCTGCGTTTGCACTATTATTATTCCAATTTAATGATAAACGTTTTATTGCTTAATTAACGATTATAATGATAATATCGTGCGGCGGTCCGGTACCGGGCGAAAAATGGACCGTCTTTGAGGCTAGGTGGGCTTTATGTGGTTTGGATGCGCGAATGCGAAAATTGACGCTGAAGGATGTCGGGGTTTTGTGATTTTATATGAAAGAAGGGGTGAATAAAGTGCAGTTATTTTAAAGAAATTTTTATTTTTTTTGTGCTGTTTATTGTTTTGCAAAAATTTTCGTCATTTTATCAATTTTGTTTATTTTACGTTAGTTTATTCAATTTTTGTAACATTTTTTAACTCGTATTTGATTATTTTTGTTTAGTAGGCGCAACAGATTGTTTTTCTGTTTAGTTGGTTTAGTTGATTGGTCAGCAGATTGTTTGTTTTTTGGGGGCATGTTTGTTCACCCATCTGTTTAGTTGGAGTAACGTACACATAATTGTTTGTTTATTGTTCTTTATTTATTAATTGGTTTTTTCTGATTTGTTCATTTTGTTAATTTTTCTTGTGGTTCTTTTGTTTGTTTGTTCAGCGAAAACTGATTTGTTGTCTGTTCGTTTAGCTTGTTGATTGTTTCAGTAGCTCTTTCATTTGTTTGTTTGTTTAGTGGAAAGTAATGTTTGGTTGGTTGTTTAGTTATACAACTGATTTGTTTGTTCGTTTGTTGAAACGCTTATTGAGTGGCAACTGATCAATTATCCATGGTTTATTTATACAACTGATGTGCTCATTCATTTGTTTGGTTTGTTTAGTTGGTCGGTTGTTTGTTTGTTGAGCAGAATCGCTTCTTAATTTTTTGTTTGGTTTATTTAGTTGGTCGGTTGTTTGTTTGTTGAGCAGAATGTTTCTTAGTTTTTGTCGGTTGTTTGTTTGTTGAGCGGAATTGTTTCTTCTTAGTTTTTTGTTTGGTTTGTTTAGTTGGTCGGTTGTTTGTTTGTTGAGCAGAATGGCTTCTTCTTAATTTTTTGTTTGGTTTGTTTAGTTGGTCGGTTGTTTGTTTGTTGAGCAGAATCCTTTTTCTTAATTTTTGTTTGGTTTGTTTAGTTGGTCAGTTGTTTGTTTGTTGAGCAGAATCGCTTCTTCTTAGTTTTTTTGTTCAATTGATTGATTTTATTCGCTATTTGATCGATCAATTAGTTGTTGGATTGTTCATAAAAAATGTTTGTTTACAAAGCTTAACTATGATACTCATCTATTTGTTTGTTTGGCTGTTCAATGTGATTATTTGTTTTATTGGTTTGTAAATAAGACTTACAAGTTGGTATAGATTTATTTGATTATTCATAGGATCATTTGCATTTCTGTTCATTTATTAGTTTGTTCCTTTACTCGATCTTTTTTTTCATTTTAATATTTGTTTAATAAGTAAATATTGTAGTTGGTTTGACTGTTTGAGTTTGTTTGTTTGTTTGTATAGCTAAATTTATTCAATTTTGTTTGTTCTTTTATGTACGAGTATTCACATATTTATTTATTAATTTTTTACATGTTTGTTTATTCGTCTGAATTTTTGTCATTTAAATGAAATCTTGTTTGTTGAATTAATTTGCCCATCTTTTTCATTAATTAAATTAATTCACCATGCGACAATTTATTACGATATTTGTTTCGTTTAGTACCTCATTTTTTTTTACAGATTATTCGAAAATATTTGAAGCTTTTTTCATAAATTGAAATTTTTCCAACGTCCGATATTCCGTCTTTATTTTCTATTCGGATTTCCTCCGCGATAAGTTTTCTCAATTAATTAAAATTTCATTAAAATTGGAAAGTTTGTTTTTAACTCGACGTGTTTCCTTTATTAGTAATTTCAATCTCATCAAAAATGTTGTTTTTTTCGACATAATTTGAAAATTGTTTTTTCAGTTTGAGCGTGCAAGTTATCTCGTATTTTTTATTTTGATATTTTTTTGAAATCACGTAAGATGAAAATCGTTGAAAAAAATTCACGAGAGTTTTTTAGAAGTTTTGTACGGTCATTTGTACATTGACCTGGATTATTCAGCGTGAAATGTAGGAATCAATGCGAATAAAATTTTTGACGAAATTTCAAAATTCTGACGTGAAGCTTTTGTAAACTGATGATGAAAGTTTTACTCGTAGCTTCTTACTTTAAATATGCAATAATGAGTTATAATCTCAATAAATTGGTATACGCGGAAATACGAAAATAACCACGAATCGCGAATATATCGCCAAAAGCGAAGAGTACTCGGTACACGGAGGTGGCGGTTTGTAAGACAAAAGACGACCGAGGGTATCGGTTGAACGAACGATTAAGTACATAAGCATCGCGTATACGTCGACTCGACGCGTTTAACTTTTAAAGGAACCGCTTAACGTGATTATTAGCATATCGTGTATTTTCTCATTGGTTTATGTACACGTTACTTTTAGTGTACATATTTTTGAGGAAAACTCGTGGACGTGGAAGGGGGCGCGGACGTCGAGAAGATGCGAGAAATAAGGAAAACAAACGGCATCGTATCGTGTTAACTGTTCAGAAAGACAAAAGATGCTGGGTTGGCTACGAGGCGGGATGTATAAAAATGAAAATTAATACAAGGAATTTGTTGTCGTTTTTCGGGAGGGCGGCTCGTAGACGAGCTCGTTTTCTGCGAACGCTCGAAGGCGTAGAAATATGAGATCCATTAACGGCTAATTTATCGTGGAAAATAACCGGAGATGGATACTTTTTACTGGCCGAAAATTTGCAATTAAATATTACGCCGGAGGAGGGGAGAATACAGATGAGAAATGGTGAATTGTAACGTAGAATTTGGCGACTTAGGAATAATGTTAGTGTCGGTAGCGTATAGCTTTAGCGGATTATGTAAAGTAAGCGAGTTTATAAAAAAAAAACTTCTTGAAAGAAGATTATCCGTAGTAAATATTTTTAATTCTTGCAGTTCATAATGCGAGGGGTTTTTTGCGCGAGTCCAGGCGGGCGCGTGCTCGGGAAAAAAAAGATAAAAAAAACATAACGCTTCGTTTGTAAAACGTCCAAGAGATTATTTAAATTTAAGAGTTTCGGTATGAAGCGCTCGGAGGGGGTGTTTTTTTGAAAAAGCGTCAGCGGCGGAAGAGTGTAATTTATAGCGAAAGAGGATTTGAATTAATCCTAGTCTCGCTCTTTTATACGGGCTCGTGATGCGCCCCCGTTGTAATTTATAACCAAATTACTCCGAAAGTACTTCCAAAGCATAGGTTTAATTAAATTTCTTGTTAATAAATAAATCGAATTTAAGTTTACGTGTATTTTTACGTTGTTATCTCGTTTTTTCGTAAACGCCAAATGCCTGGAAAAATTTCTCCCCCGCGTGAGGTGTTGAAAAGTCGGAAAAAGTTGTTTTTAAAAGGTGCGTAAAAAGGCTCGATTAGGTGAGAAACAGCGGACGGGGCAGAGGAGACGTTATTATTTCGTCGTAGTCGACGAACGGTTAACTCGATCAATTAAAATTGTTTCTTTGTAGAAAATAACAGTTGGCAAATTACCTCGTAAATTATCACGTCGTCGGTGTTTTCCTTATTTTTTTCGTTTTATTGGGGAAAAAAAGGGAAATAGAGGACCGGTGAAATTTACATAAGTCGGGCTATATGGTTCGATATTCTGTGTGTATATCTTGATTCTCAAAGCTTAGGGAAACTTTATCGTGGAAGTGTTAACAGTCTTACTCGTTAAAAATTAATTAAAATTGGGGTAATTTACTTTTAGCCAAATTTCTTATTTGTGGTGGCGCGAGTAGTATCGTGTTCGAGGTGCTTATCGTCGCCATCAGCGTTTAACGAGCTCTAACTCGGGGTGCGCCGGAGAGGTAACGATTATAGTTGTTAATTGACTCGTCGAGGGTAATGAAGTGCGAAGGTAAGTCTGGCTTTCAGGTGGATTTGTCGTGGGAACCACCGAGTGTGGTGTTTTTTGCGTGCAGTGTCGTGGTTGACCGGATTAACCGGAGGTGTGGAGGGGAAGAAATGTGTTGGAAGAGGATTTTTTTGTCGATGAGTATTTTGGAGTGCAAAGTGAGTGTTGAGGTGAAGTATGGTGCTGAGGGGGTTTAGTCAAAGGCCGTGGTTAGCGGATTCCCTTCTTGTTCCATTTTTAGATTCATATGGGTGTCTTTTTTTTTTGGTGGAAACCGTAGCTTAGTAAATTGATGAATTGATCCCGGAGAGAGGGGTGAATTTGAGAGTTAATGAGTTCTCCTTAACGTAGTTTATAGGTTTCAAACCTCCTACCCCTTTCCCTTTACTTGACAATATAATTACTGAGTAATGTCAAAGTGATTTCATATCCATGTAAATGAAGTAATGATTCAAAGCCTAAAAAAAGATGGCCCAATATGGACCTTTTGCTCCTACGATACCATGATCTGCAACTTATCACGCAGTAACGTAGCATATGCTGCATATTTTTCAATTTAGGCGAATTGATGTCCCTTGAGTTGCCTATTTTACAAATTCAAGGATATCGGAATGTTACTGAATCCCAAGTGAAGCCTTGAAGCAGGCCACTGAATTTCCATTTTTCAGGAGCTAGTTCAGCTTCGGTTGCCTATTTTACTAATTCAAGCAACCCGGATGACGAATGAACCCTATTTGAGTTCGGAGGCTCATTTGAACCGCCGATCGCTCCTTCAATTTATCATGCTGTAGGGTAGTATAAGTTGCATATCGTTCATTATGAAGGAGTTAGCTTGATGTGTGTTGCCTATTCTACAAATCCTGCGGATCTTCGAAGGCGCCCCAGATCAACCACATTATTTCTTTTGACCACAAGACTTCCCCTCCCCCTCCTCTAAATTTTCACATCACTATGTTGTACAAGTTGCATCTGTTCGTTTTAAAGAGTCTCTATTGTACATGGAAACTTCAACGCTTATCGATGACGTCACTACGCGTAATTTGACAACGCGTCACGAAACCGCAATGAATTACGTTGCCAAAATTCGCGCAATATTTCGCGAAAAAATTCACAATACGGAAGCAGGAAAAAATTTCCCGTTATTAGATTTCCCTTTAGTACATGGCGAAAACCAGCACGCGTCTCGAATTACTCTCAATCAACTCGTTATACCTGTTTTTATGACGCACGACGAAATTCCATAAAATGCCAACTTCAAGGACGTTTGCCTCGAGAATGACACGTTTCGGAGTCGGTGATAATCGGAATGAAAAAGCGTGAAATTTCCTTCCATTATGTTTCCTTTATTTATCGAAAAGGACGTATCTCGAATTACCCACGGTCAAGTTTTGTGTCGTTGACGCGTCCACGACGGGAAATGTGTAGGTGCTAAATGAAGATATTTTTCGGGGGAAAATATCGATTTTGCGGCTACATCGATAAGTGTAAAGATTTCTATGGAAATAAGTTTTACGATTTTTCTCCCAAAATGACGTCAATTTCATCGAAAATTCGTCGGTGTTATGGAAAAATTTATAATGATTGTAAAAAATCAGCTGAAAATTTATACAAATCATTTTCTGAGAATTTTTCCCACAATCGAACCCACGTCGAGATAATGAAGCCGAAAATCTTAGAACTCGTTTTCATCGAAAAACGCTCGAAATTATTTTTTCTTTTTTTCAGTAAATGAGCAATTTTGTGGCTAAGTCGATAATAATTAAAACAATGGAGTAAAATTTTTCCCACAAAAAAAAAGACGGATGGGATGTTGAATTAACAAAACAGTCGAAATCTTCTCTTATAAGACGAGCAAAATTCACATCTAAAAAAACAGCTTTATTTTCGAATGTCTTTTTGATTAAGAGCTTTATCCGAAATCGGAAAATTAAATGGAAAGTAAAATATAGAAAATTTTATTCTCTAAAATTTTCCTTATTACGCATTTTTCTCTAAAATATATCGCTTTCGAGTAAATCGTCGTAGAAGCTTGAGAACTCTATCGCGCGAAGCATAATTTTTCTCAAATTTTCGATTAACTCGAAATTCGATCAAATACGTAATCGAGTCCATCTCGAGTCATTTTTTTACACGATGTCTTCGTCTTTCCACTCGCCCTCCCTGTCGACGTCCGCCTTTGAAAAACGACACCGATTCGCGAACGATACCGAGAACACGATGTACGACAAAAATGAATAATACGAGTCGTCGTCGAGCAAAGGAGGAAAAAAAAGGCAACTCGACGAGACACGCGAAATCGAGTACTACATTATCAATACCTCCTCGAGGGTGCGATTATCGCGAACGAAACGAATAAAATAGCAAATGGCGGAGAAGGAGTAGGACGAGATGGCAGAATGACGAAGATGTTAAGATGGTCGAAAGTACACGGAACATCTGCTCGGATACCTCTCGATGCGCTAGTATAAATATTCGAGAGAGGAAAATATACGAAGAAAATTGATCGGCGTTGAGAAGAGAAAACGATTCACGTCTCGGAGGGTGTTTTATATTCGAGGTGACATATGTATTCTGGCTTTTGGCAAAGGCTTGATACGCTTAATAAGGAAATTGCGGCTGAGACGTGAACAGCTGGAATTTAAATATAGGCGTGATATTTTGCAAGCGTTAGGGGGTGTTTTCTTGTAGTTAAGTGGGGAAGTATTCCGGGGTAATTTTTATATTAATGAAATTTTGACCGTCGACAATGGACGCTAAAAGGGTAACTTTTCTTAGATTATAAATAAGGATCAGAGAAAGCGAAGACTTTAAGGTGCGAAGGACGTTCGCCATTTTCAAATTACCATCGTAGAAAGGTACCTGCGGTGTGGAGGGCGGATCGAAAGGGGGAGATGAAAAGGATAAATACGAAGGAGTTAATCAACAGATACTCGTAACTGTTTAAGCAGACGATTAAAATGTGTTAGAGTCGATCGCCAGCTCGAACGGTGGCGCGAAGGGAAGGAAAAAACATCGAGTTCGTTTTAGCGAAGTGAGGAAGAAGAAAAAAAAAGGCAAACCCCTACAGTCGGTAGGTTTTCATTAAAAACTCGCCTGCCACCATAAATCCATTAAAGAGTAGGATTTTTAACGCGACCATAATTAAAAAAAAGGGCACCGATGAAAGCGACATCTCGATGAAAGTTTTAAAATATAGTGTCATCGCATTATGTAACGGGTGCGAGTTAGAGGAGGGGAGGGGATGGCGAAGAGGCCGAATTTTCGTGGGTAAAAAGAAGGAAATCCAGAGAGGAAAATCAGTGTGTAGCGTAGAAGTGCAAACTTGAAAAATTTATGCTCGATGAGTTTAATTTTGAACGGAGGTTTTATCAATTTAAAAAAAAAAACCGTATTATCTTTTCCATTGGTTTTAATTGTTTATCTAGCTCATTTAATTTTGTTAAGGCGATTAAAGGTAACAGTCTATGAAAGTTGCTTAAAAATGGCGAGATTTTGAACAGATGGGAATTGTACCAAGGGGGGTGTGGTTGGTTTTTAGCGAATAAAACGAAAATGAAGACGTTAAGTGACTCTTGATTTTTCTTTGATAAGGTAGAAAATGTTGGGTGAAAAAATTACCGCACGGAGAGGAAAATGGTGGAAAATGGTTTCATTTCGTCTCGAAGAGAAAAGTACGAGTTAAATGTTGCGTGCGCGAGTTCGGAGCTTTTTTGCTAATAATTTGGGGGTTGGTAAAATGGCGCGGGAGGCGTTATTGTTATTACGGTTATTTATTTTAGACTATGATTTATAGGCGAGATTAAAACGAGCAAGATGATAGATAGGTGTAATAATTTTCATTTGTAAAAAAATTCCCAACGGTGTCGCCATCGCTGCAAGTTTCGATTTTTTGCGCGCCGTTGGCTAAAAAGCATCTCGGAGCGATGGGCAGCGTTCGAGATTGGTTATATCGAAGAAAGAGATCTTTATTGTTTTAAAGACGATAGCGAGTCATCGAGGGTGCTTATCGAAGACCCGCGTCATATGTCTAGTTCCAACTTTTACTTTCTCTAATTCGCGATCTTTTGATTAAGTTGCGCCATTTTTCTTTTTAGGATTCAATTTGAAAAGCGCCGAGCGGCGTAGTTTTCGAAGCCGTAGAATCGAGATATTTCACGGTAACTGAAAGGAAAAGCTTAGGAAGTTATTAGAAGTAAGTAGCTCGTTTGGAATTTATCTAAAGGTCGGTAAATGGTTTATAAATGATCATTTTTATCGATTTTGCAGCATTAGTGGTCGGAAAATTTTCATCGGTGTCGTTAAACGAGATGTTCTAAAGTACCGAAATATACGTGAAACGAGTGATGGAAATTTATCCCGGTGTCAAAAGGTCACAAGGGGGTTTATTTTTGGTGAAAAATACGTGAAATATGCGGCTCGTGGTTTCCAGAAAGACATCGTGTTATGGAGAGTCCACTTAGCTGCTGGAGAAAGTAATCTAAGGTTAGTGGTAAAATAGTAATTTAAATGTGCAATGAATACGCGTTCCCGTGGTTGCTTTTGCTTTTACAATGAAAGAATTTAAAGAAAAACAAATGAGAAAATTTGCGTAAAAAATGAAAGATGATGTCTGTTATTTTTTAGCCGAATTTTCCCTCTTCTCGGAGCTAAAAAATAGCTACACTCGATCGTATTTTTACTTAGGAGCGATTAAGCGCATTTTTTGTACATTTTGGCTTTTTAGAAATATAATTCGGCCCGTTTTGGAAATGAAAAGTGGAAAAAATATTAGAAGAATTTTCGGGATTAGTTATTATTCTCATTTTTTATAATAAAAATTTCAGTAAGTTGGAAAATATCATATTTCAAATTGAAACAGCTATTTTTCTCCCCTTGACCCTTTAAGAAAAGAGGAGTGGAAGAGGGGGAAACGATGAGTGCAATTTTTTCGGTCTTCGATTACGTACGAAAATTCTGTGAATGCTTTGTGAAGAAAATTATAAACAAAAAAATATTGTTACAATTTTTCTAATTGCACAAAAATGACAAGAAACCGCTTTTGTTGCATTGTAATAAGATTATGACAAAATTTGAAAAGATACAAGAAAATTGTCAGTACCATAAATGTTTCCAGTAATATTTATTTGGTGTATTTTTCTCTCAAATTACCTCAAACCTCACAAAAACACCTAAAGTATTTTGTTTGTAATACAAATAATATGGTGATGGCGTTAATATGATAAAATTAAAAGAAATATGAAAAAATATGTCGCATAAAAAATGTTCCTCATTTAACTGGCAACATCTTTTGTTCAGAATATTTTCTTCTCAAGTCACCCCAAACCTCACAAAAACGCCCCAACATGAATATTCCTCGTAAAAATTCTGGTCCATTGTTGGTAATTTGCATAGCTGCAAAAAATTCGTAAAATATGGCCTCATTTTAGGGCTCAAAATGTGTTTCAAACGATTGAATTTGATTCTTGAAATCCCCTTTCCCCCTTCCACTCCTCATCGAAAAACCCTACAGAATGATTATACTCGCGTTAAATAGAAATATTCCAAAAAACAAAGCGCTTCGCGTTATTTCACGTATTAAAAACTTCGTTCTACTAAGATATGCAACTCATTGCGCATTTTTCCTTATTCGGGTTAAATGAACTCCTTAATATTTGAATTATGCAACTCCTTCAGCTTGCCTGTACCGCGTGTAGACTACTTCGCCCTCGTTAACGTGTATATTACGCCTTGAAACCGTGTAGTACTTATGCATAGGCAACCTACGCGACACGAAAGGTCGAATAAATGCCTAATCTGCTCCCGCCGCGTGTAATTTATCCCTTCGGACCACTCGAACTATGCAACTTCTTTAACTGCGGTGTCTTGCATTCGGTGTTCCTCGGCACCGCAAAGGTATACATCGCCTTGTTACTGTAATCCTTTCGCGTAGGCGAGTTATTTGACAGTTGTGTTTAATGAAATGCCTAATCTATGCCTGATCTGTGTTTTTAGGGGTTAGTTATGCAATTTAATCAACGCGATGTAAGGGTTGCGTTATCTGTGGTGGTTAGCTCGGCGATTGTTTTGATTTAAATTGGATTCAAGTGTGGGATGTAACGAAGGTGGGGGGGGGGTATGTGTACGAATTTTGTTGAAGTGGTTCGACCATAAATGTTGTGGATTTTTTTGGGTTTTTGGGGTGTTTTTCTGCTCACTGATTTGATTCAGTGTTTTTTTATGCGTAATTTTTGCATCTTTGGTAGATTTTTATCCTGATCGATTCTTCCATTATCAATTTGTTTGGTTATTCGTTTCAAAGAAGTTGTGTGAGTGTAATGCATTATCCGACAAAAGATGTAATTAATTAGACGAATGAATTCCATCGTTTAATATGAATCTTTAGGCTATCGCGACGAAATCATCTGACGGCTTGATAATATATCTTGAGAAATACCGATAAAAAGGTACGGAGGAGGAAAATTAAAAATCTAATCTTTGCCTCGTCTTCGCCGGTATTTAAATTCATCGGAGGCGAACTCGTCTTAAGAATTCATTTTTATCGCTAAGTCTCCGGCTCTTCGACGAAAGAGGAAACGCGGTACCCGAAGAGGGGAGGAGAATAATAAGAAAGAAAAAAGTGCACGAAGGAAAATGTTAAGAATCCCCGAATAACTCAATCCGGAAAAAGACGACGTTACGAAGGAATTTTCGCATCGAAGAAAGGAAAATACTCGGGAGCGATACGCCGTAAAATGAAATGAAAGTGAATTAACAGATTGTAAAACGCGACCAAATGAAAAGTTTCTTTTTGAAAAGTTTACTCTTTTTTTTTTTCATTCTCGGGTCTTTTTTTAAGTACTTTTTGTTCTAGCGAAAGAAGGGTGAATTTTATACTTATTTTATCTTTTTATACAATTGTTATTTTTTTTTAATTTACTCGTCGATTTAATTTTGAGGGAGAAAATTAAAATGTCGTTTTGTTTAGGTTCTGTTTTGTTTTCGCTTTTTAATGATAACGATTTCGAGATGATTAAATTAAAAGAGCGGCATGCAAATTGCCTATAGAGCGGTAATATGTTTCTTTATTCGTTTTTTTTCCTCGGTATTTTTTCTCGCGTATGTGTGATATCGTTTGTGAAAAATCTGCGAATGGAAATTTAATCGTATTCAATTAAGCTTCGCGCCTCGACGAAAAAATATGTTGTTTACGAGGAAGAAAATATTGTTGGGAAATACGTCGATAAGGAGAAAATTTTTTCGTATAAGGTAAACATGATAAGCGGCTTACAAGGGCGAAAGTAGAAATGTTATGCTAGTTTGGTTCCATATCTGCGTATTTATTTGCCGGCATTATGATAATTTTCACTTTTATGATTTTCGATCGAGCTTTTAAAGCCAAAGAAACTTTTATCGGAAGAATAGTTACATTTTTAAGAGGCGAATGGTTTTTATATTATGGTGGAAATCATTTGGCGAAAAAATACCGTAAAGGGTTTCCTATTTTTTTTTTCCTCTCGTGAAGTAAAACATGCTGCGAAGCCGGGTATTTCGACTATGTCGATAAAATTTTCTTAAACGAGGTGTATTAAAGCGAAATTGCGTTTTTGATTGGACATTTCGGGCTCTTTTGTGCGACGAGTTAAGAGGATTGGATTTTGTCTCCTTAGGTGTTTATCTGAGTGGACTTTCAAAGGGATATTTGGTTGAGTAATTTGATTGAGCGTGTTTATGCAGCGCGGTCGAGGTTGTGAGAAGTGTCGGGGTGAATTGGTTTGTTTGGCGAAGGAGCGATATGGTGAGGGTGAAGTGTGGATGGGGTTTTCGATGTAGCGAAAATTGTTCAATTTTGTGTTATAGAAATTTGGCGTCGTTGGAGATGTAAGCTCGTCGGTGGTTGAATATGTAGCGTCTTCGATTTGGAATTTAGGCAAAGTAATCATTTTTGGAATTTTGTTAATGATACGATCTGATAGTGGTGTCGTGTTGATTAAAAATTTAACGAAATGAAGAATTTTTGTAGAAAATGTCGATTTTTACTATACTGAAAACTTGTTAACACTCGTAATGCCAGAACCCTTTTAGTTCTGGATTTATGAAAAATTATAATCTAACTCTTGTATGGTGCTGAGCATGATTTTTGAAAAGTGTCGAAGAAAAAATCATGTGAATTTGAAAATAAATCAGACACTGAATTTAATAAGTCTCAGTATCGGAGCTAACGAGATCCTATGTTTATGATGGGACTACAGGTATAGTGAGTTGCATAACCAATTCTTGCAGGAAAAAGCACTGAAATCCTTGTAACTGCTTGAGAAAATTAAAATTGTGGAATATCGCTATGTAGGATAAACAAGTGTATGTTTAAGAATATTATATCAAAAAATTGCGTAATTTTATAAATACTTGAAGTCACAGGACCTTATTTTAAGGTTTATAAAATCCTCAACTTCAGTTGTTGACCAAATGGGACGATTTTTTGATATAATATCCTAAAGCGTACACTTGTTCGTTCTATAGAGCGATATTCCATAATTTTAATTTTCCCAGAAAGTTATAAGGATTTTAGTGCTTTTTCCTGTAAAAAAGGGTTATGCAACCCATTATACCTGTAGTCCCGTGTTGAGATGTTATAGCTCCTTCAATTCTGTACTTATGTGAAAACAGCGTTGGAATTCTTTGTAGAATTTGACGCGATCTATGGAATAGGTAATTAGAAAATTTTTCTTTGGTAATTCATCGAGGTATAGATCAAGTCAGACATGGAAAATTACCATCTCGTAAATATTTGTTGCGTCGTAACTTCTTAAATTTTAATGTTATCTAAAATTTTCACAGATTTTTTTTATAGCTTTAGAGGAGATTTATAAAAGATGTTATTTGAAAATTTTGCCCAAATTTGAAATTTAAAGAGATTTAGGACTTGAAAACCCTCATTGTAGATTTGGCTGTGTCGTAAATATTTGAAACGTTGTAACTCGTTGAAATTCCCCCGAAGATAAAATTGTTAAAGGGCCTTTGTTGTAGTACTAAACAAGACGTATAAAAAAAGTCATTTGAAAATTTTGCCTAAATTTGATATTTAAGAAGATAAAAGACTTGGAAAGTTCTCTCTTCAGAATTCACTGACTCTTAAATATTCAAAACGTTATAACTCCTTGAATTTTAACGTTATGCAAAATCATCACCGAATCTTTTCCATTTCTTTGGAAGAGGTTAATTAATAAGGTTTTTTGAAAATTTTGCCTAAATTTAAAATTGAAGGGAGTAGAAAGATTTGTGAAATTCTCATATCGAGAGTTGATCGTCTTTTAAATATTTTAAACGTTATAACTCCTTGAATTTCGTTCTTACGCAAAATAATTACTGAATCTTTTTTGTAGATCTTGACAAGATCCTTAAAAAAGGTTATGTGACAATTTTGCCCAAATTTGAAACTCGAGGAGATATAGGATATCGAAAATTCATGAAAACTCTGTGAGAAATCCAGCTTGTATAAATTTCACTTTATAGATGAACAGTGAACAGGTTTTGATCCTGTTATGGTTGATTTTAAATTTTGGAAAAAATTGTAGTTTTTTGGTACGATAATCAAGGTGTAAAAACAAGACCAATGCGAAGGTTTGCATGTCTGCGATTTGGAAGGAGTTACGATGTTTGTGTTAGGGAATTATTTTTTCCCTTTGGATTCTCGCCACCGGCAACTATGAATGCACGTGTGTGATTCGGGTCTGTTCTGTTTTAAGGCAGAAAAGAGTTGAAGTTTAGTGAAACACACGGTATATATATTTTTTGCATTTTGCTTATTTTTAGTATTGAAAAAAAGTAATAAAGTTTAAAAAAGAAATCGTATTTTTAGGTAAAGATTACTAATTTTTTTCTCTTTTGCTGATGCTAGTTCGGTTCGATGGATTTTACTGTAGAACTTTTAATAATTATAAAATAGAAAATAACAATAAAAAAGCGACATAAAAATATTTCAAACGATACAAAAATTAACGCTTCGTGAAAATCTCCGAAACAAAATTCAACCATCTTGGAAAAAAAAATGACATCTCATAACCCTTAATTACGGAAGAAAGAAAAATCCAAAAAAAATATAAACTCACCATTACGTTGAATATAATAAAAAACCAATAAAAACGAGACGCACCGCAAAATGAAAAAATTTACGCTCGACATTCGCAAACAAGATGGTAAATTTTCGTAAAAAAATACGCGTTATAAATTCACGATTCGCGGCGCTTTCGTTCGTGGATTTTTCGCGTGTGAAAGAACAGACTCCTATCGACGACACAAATTAGATGTAAACTGAAATTTCGACGTTTGATATCGGCCGGTCGTCGAGAGGATGCTTGGAATTATCAAGATGTTGAGACGAGCGCAGGCTCCGTCGTGGTCGGAATTATGAAATTGATATCGGCGCTTTTTCTCCGAAGCGTTTTTCGTGCGGCGCGTCTCCGCAGCGACGATTTGACAGTTTATTAAAATTTGCGAAATTACTTTCTCGAACCGCGACGATTAACCGGTGTGTTTTTTGAAGGAGACGGAGGGGATAGGTGACGATGTGGGATGTCTTCGTGAGTTTGACAGTTTCACGATAGATGAACGGAGGAAGGTAAACAGTATTTAATAAGATTAGAATTAAATTTAACGATCAACTGAGCGTGGGTCGCAAGAGTACCTTTTTCATTATCCGGCGAATAAATGCGTCGAGTTGGCGAAAGAAAGCGACCCGGATTTGATGGGTGCAAGATTTTCAATTCGGGAGGTATCGCTTTGTCGTGGAAATGAAAGTAATTTGGGAATCAATGTTGTTAGATTTTAATAACGAACGTGATTTTATCTGTTTCGTTTAAATGTGAGTGGACTTTATACGTGGACAATACTGATATCGAATCGATGATTAATACTTCGGTGGATTAGAATTCATTATATTTAGATTTTTAGAGCAACAGATAAGTTTTTGCGGTGGTTATGTCTGAACGTTGTTTTTTTATTGAGCATTGCATTGTTGCGTTTCAAGTAAATTTTCGAATATTCAACTTTTATATTCTGTTCGACTCGTGTGATTGGTTGAATTGGAGAAATGACCGGAAAATTACGATATATATGTATTTTCATGTTATTCTCGCTTCGATTATGGAACGTTATCGAAGCTGAGTCATCATACGCTCCAGAAAAAGTATGGAGAAGTGTGAAAATCGTACCCAAAGGTTCCTCTTTTGAATTAATCTGCGAAGTACACTCATCAGGGTTACCATACGATCCATTGAATTGGTATAAAAAAGAGAAAGATGACACTTGGAGACGTCTCGGCACCGAGAAGAATCACAATATCACTCGTTTCATGAACCAGGCCGAAGGTATTTATAATCTGACATTGCAGATCTTAGAGGTGGACGAAAGCGACGAAGGGGATTACAAATGCGACGTACAAACGATGAAGATGCCCTCATATTATACGCTGGCAATACCGCGACGTGAATTGAAAATCGAACGTATGGAGGAACGTGGTAAAATGTCTGATTACGACGCGGTATTCTCCTGCGTCGCAGTTTCCGACCCGAAACCGAATGCTAGTAGTATTAAATGGTTCAAAGGCGACGGAAACGATGAATCGGAATCGAACTTTTTGACTCATCCTGTGGAGAATTCGACCACGACGCAAATATTTTACGATAATTTTAACGAGTTCGGTGTACGCAGTTTTTTAAAGATAATCAAAGGTGGTTTAGGTGAGAATGATAAATATGTGTGTTTGGCTGTCGAAGATAAACCAGAGTCGAAGTTCTGGATCATTGTGGCGATCGTTTGCGCTGTGATCTTGGTCGTGGGTGTTGTAGTTTTTGTTTTTCGTAAAAAATTATGCTGTTGTTGAGTGGTAGGTGATTGGTATTGTTGGTGGTGGAATTAGATGGGCGGTTTGAAGTACGATTATGATGCTGGAGGTGGGTGGGGTGATTTCTTTGGGGATTTGTTGGTGTTTTGATGAGGATGTAGGAGGAGAGGAGGAGAAAGGTAATTATTGATAATCATAATATACGAGTATTTGTGTATTCATTTTTAAAAATTAAAAAATACGAATTTTTCAGTAAACTGAGTTTTTGTTACTTTTGAAGGGATTGAACTTGAAAAACTAGTGACTAAATGTTTCATGTTTTGTTTACGTTTTTCTAACGTCAAGTGCATCAAGTGTTATGTGCATCAGAAGTCATGTACGTACATCAAGTATCACACGTATTAATCGCCATGAAAAAATTTTAAGTATTGCTATGTAATTACATTTTGTCACTTGATGTGAATGACATTTCATTCATATGGTCTTCAATGCATGTGACACTTGATGCACATAACACTTGATTCATGTGCCATGCACTCAGCACTTGATGCGTACAACACTTGATACTCACGATAATCAAACCACAATACATACAATACCCAAGTGACAACTAACGAGCATCACACCAAATGTAATGACAGTAGTCCATGTGACACTTGATGCCCATAACACTTGATTCATGTGACATGCATACAACACTTTATGCATACAACACCTGATGCGCGTGACACTTGGGAGATGTAACTCGATGCATACAACACTTGATACTCACGATAATCAGTTCACGTGAGACATGACATCTAAGTGACAGGAAATGCATGTCACATCAAATGCAATGACAATTATTGCATGTGACATTTGGAGCATAAGGCACTTGACATAGGCAATACTTGATACTCAGGATAGTCAAACCACATTAGACACGATACCCGAGTGACAACTTATGTACATTACACCAAATGCCGTGACAATAGCCCATGTGACACTTGAAAGCGTGTGACACTTGATGCACATAACACTTGATTCATGTGACATGCATACAGCACTTGATGCGCGTGACACTTGGGAGATGTAACTCGATGCATACAACACTTGACACTCACGATAATCAGTTCACGTGAGATATGACATCTAAGTGACAGCAAATGCATGTCACATCAAATGCAATGGCAATTAGTGCATGTGACATTTGGAGCATAAGACACTTGACATAGGCAACACTTGATACTTAGGATAGTCAAACCACATTAGACACGATACCCGAGTGACAACTTATGTACATTACACCAAATGCTGTGACAATAGCCCATGTGACACTTGAAAGCATGTGACACTTGATGCACATAACACTTGATTCATGTGACATGCATACAGCACTTGATGCGCGTGACACTTGGGAGATGTAATTCAATGCATACAACACTTGATACTCACGATAATCGGTTCACGTGAGATATGACATCTAAGTGACAGCAAATGCATGTCACATCAAATGCAATGGCAATTAGTGCATGTGACATTTGGAGCATAAGACACTTGACATAGGCAACACTTGATACTTAGGATAGTCAAACCACATTAGACACGATACCCGAGTGACAACTTATGTACATTACACCAAATGCCATGACAATAGCCCACGTGACACTTGAAAGCGTGTGACACTTGATGCACATAACACTTGATTCATGTGACATGCATACAGCACTTGATGCGCGTGACACTTGGGAGATGTAATTCAATGCATACAACACTTGATACTCACGATAATCGGTTCACGTGAGATATGACATCTAAGTGACAGCAAATGCATGTCACATCAAATGCAATGGCAATTAGTGCATGTGACATTTGGAGTATAAGACACTTGACATAGACAACACTTGATACTTAGGATAGTCAAACCACATTAGACACGATACTCAAGTGACAACCTATGTACATTACACTAAATACAATGACAATAGTGCATGTGGCACTTGATGCACATGTCACTTAGTGCGATGACATTTTTTGCACGTGACAATCAATGTGTGTGGCACTTGAAATGGCATTTGATGCATCTGAGATGCATGACACTTGATGCACTTGATATTTCGCCATTTGATGAGCACGACAATCCGTTTTCCTGGTACTTGATGCACGTTATACTTGAAACGAATCTTCCCGCTGTTGCCCATGTGCATGAGAACACACTGTATAAATAGGAAATTATAAAAAATTACTGTTTTTCTTTGTAGATAAGATGATTGATATTCGTTATCGGATTCATACCGCAAGAAAATTTTCACTGAATCATACGAACAAACACGTGATAAAAAAATAACTAACTAGTCATTTTTCTGTGAAAAACGTCAACTCGTGTATCACTTCGGAACTACGATTTTAATTTACTCCGTTGATTGGAATGCGTTCATTAGTCGTGTATTTTTTCACGCGCTTGAAACAAACATTGAGTGATTTTTCAAGCATTATCGAATTTAATCGGCGAATCGCGAAAATGTGGCTTTTTGCGATATCGAGTTGTCTAATATTGAGCAATGTGTCGAGCCAGTCTCCAATACCTGAGCCGCTTTCGTTCGCGAATATTTTCTCGAATTACGAAGTCGTTATAGTGGCCGAGAATCAACCATTGAATGTGAATTTAGATATAGGCAATGTCGAAGAAATACCCAAAATTAATTGGTTCAAGAAAAAATCACCCGAAAATAATTGGACATATATTGACCCGCATGACTCGCACTATCAGCAAGTGTCCCGTTTCGATGGAAAATTCGGCATGAACGGTAGGTTGAGGAATACCTTGAAGATCGTTGGAGCCGACAAAAGCGACGATGCTGAGTATCGATGCGACATACCTGAAACCTCAGACACGTACTTTTTCAAGGTTGTAGTTGCGCAACAAGAATTAAGAAAGGTCATCGTGCAACGTACCTCGGACATACCAAGAGGTTACGAGGCGGTTTTCATTTGTTACGCGGTGGCCAATCCGAAGCCACGAGCTGAGATTACGTGGTTCAAAAACAACGTCGAGTTACGTAATTCATCCGCGTGTGAGGTATTTTTCGGTAATTTTGGCGATTACGATTTTACGAGTGTTTTGAAAATTACCGCGGGGAATTACCGCAGAAGTGACGAGTATGGGTGTGAGGTCGTCGCAAGAGAGGTTTCGTCGCGTGGTAGTTCCGCTTGGAAATGGACGTTGATCGTGGTTTTGTTGGTTGCTGTGGTCGTGTTTTTGGTTGTTGGTGTGATTTTGTGTTGTACTTATGTTCTCGATAGGGATGTTTTTTACACGATTTTCAAGTGATTTTTTATGTATTTCGTTATTTTAGGTTATTTATTTTATCGCGAAATTGAAAAATGAAATATTTTATTGGCATTTTTTCAACGGTTTATCTCTTTTTTTGCTTTCCTCTCCATTGCGACGAAATTCCACTCCTTTGGGTCGGTCTATGCTGCAACCTGTGCTGCACGATTTTATGTAGTTTTGCTTACCCGAGGATTCCATCAATCGTATCTCGTCGAATTTCAAACTGAGCCGAAATATGATAAGAATTGATTTTGTTGATCTTCGAAAATGCTACAAGAAAGGTTCATTGCGATTTTTTTCTATCAATGATACCAACGAAGCAATGAACGTTGACATGCGACCATGACACGTGTCAAATTTATACACCGTATCATTCATTCATCGCTTCTCATTTCACGTGAAAAATTCGCCGGAAAAAAATCATAAATACGAAGATCCGATTGTTCAGCGGAAGATTTGATTCAACTTGAATGAAAGCTTTTTAGATAATTTTAAATAGAACGCGATGGCGACGCGTGTTTTGCACGTCGATTCGTCGATCACTCGTATAAACAGTTACTCCCAAGTGCCAAAGCGTGTTTCGTCGGCATTTCACGTCAAATATTGAAATCGCACCGGCATCGAACTACAAATATATCGTATTCTGATAATCAGTACATTGCGGATTCTCGACCAAATAACATCTCGTGTTTAATTATCGCGTTATTGTTGACGTGAATATTTTCGCAATTTTCGAGTTCCGGTCACTTTGCGATCATGTCACCGTTGACGTTGCTGCTGCCGTTGTGCTTATGCATCGTTCAAACTGCATCGTCTTCGGATCCGCAGCCATTACCGAATACGAGAAATTCTTCAAAAAGAACAGCCATAGTTGTGCTGAAAAATCGCCCGTTGAATTTGCATTGCGTCTCAGAAATGGTGAATAACGTAACGACGGTGAATTGGTTCAAAAAACAAGAAGCATCGTGGAGATATATCGCGATGAATGACACGCGATATCGTCAAACCTCTTATTTCGACAAGAAATGGCCTCTGGATAATATTTTGGAAACGTCGAAAACGGATATTACCGATGACACGGAGTTCAGGTGCGATATCCTGGGGAGCAACGAGACGATTTTCATCACGGTCATCGTACCTCAACGTAAGCTCAAGATTGTCACGATTGAGCAATCGATCCGGGCAGCAGGAGCTAACGATAGTATTTTCCTGTGCATTGCTGCCGCTATCCCGAAACCCCTCGGTGTGCGGTGGGTTAAAAATAGAGGCTTTTGGTTGCGCAATTCCTCCAATTACGAGGTGTTTTATAGCGCTCTTGGAAAGTACGATGCATCGAGCGTGTTGAAAGTGAGATGGTATAATTCGAGTGATACGTATAGATGTGAAGCGGAGCTCGTGAAACCGAAGCATGTTCGGTTATCGAAGAACCTCATCATAGTCGTGTATTCTCTCCTTATTTTGTTCACGTGTATTTTATTTTTCCATGTGAAATATAATTTGTCCTTCGGAGGTAGACGTATCAGGGTGTAATTGTTTCGAGTTTTATTGGGGTTATGTGTTTGATATGGTTTGAATATATTGTTATTTCTTCAAGGCGTTTTGTTTTATTCGAATTGAAGAGGGATTTGTACTGTAGTTTGTTTTTTGGGGTGATTTTTATTTGGGGAGGGGAGAGATTTTATTTTACTAAAATTGTAAATTAAAAAAAAATTGTTCAAGTGAAAAATTTTAAGTATGGAATGTGAGACATTTTTTATTCCAATAATTTTTTTATTACTGCTCAAATTTTATTATTGTTTTTTTTCTGCAAATAACGCTACAATTTTTTTTATAAATCCTGGGGCGATATTGTAAAAAAATTGCAATAAAAAAATTAAATGAAAAACATTTTTTACTTTGAATTTTTTTTGAATTTTTTCAACATTTGTTGTAATTTTACTTCTTTGTAATTGTTACTTGCAAGATTTCATAAAACAAGTTTTCTGAGTCTTGAAACAACCTTGGGATAAAACTTTCAAGACAGAAGTTGTTGCAAATGAAGTTGTGAATAATATTTGGTTCGACAATTTTTTTTTACATTTGCTTAAACTTTGTTATATTTCACTGAAACTGAAGTGAAGTTGACGAAATTTCACAATAGGAGCTTTTTTGTGAGTATAGATTGACTTCGGAAAACAACTTTAAAATTGAACTGAAAAATTTTTTTGTATTTTTTAAAAGCTGTGATTTTATTTGATCTTTTGGTAACGTTTACGAAATTTCACGATGGGAGCTTTTTTGAGTCTTGGGGCGACTTTGGAAAAAAATTTTGAAATAAAAGTTGTTTGAAATTAAACGGAAAAATTTTTTTGCATTTTTTTATAAGTTGTGATTTTATTTGATCTTTTGGTAACGTTTATGAAATTTCACGATGGGAGCTTTTTTGAGTCTTGGGGCGACTTTGGAAAAAAATTTTGAAATAAAAGTTGTTTGAAATTAAACGGAAAAATTTTTTTGCATTTTTTTATAAGTTGTGATTTTACTTGATCTTTTGGTAACGTTTATGAAATTTCACGATGGGAGCTTTTTTATGAGTCTTGGGGCGACTTTGGAAAAAAACTTTCTCAAGATGAATTTGTTTAAAATTAAATGGATAACGTCTCTTATTTCAACAATAATTTTATATCTTTTCAAAGGTTTTTGCGATTTCACTCTTCCTTAAATGATAAGTACATACCGGGTGTTTATTTGAAAACCTGCTAAAGGCAGTGATACCAACATCTTGAAAAAGTTGAAAAAAGTCAAAATCATATGATTAATTTTTTGACGAAATTTTTTAATAAAATTTACCAATTTTATGAAATGACGTTCTAGACGATTTTTACACCACTTGAGATGAGTTATTCAACAGAAAAACTTGATTTACGATTTTGTACCGAGCATCATGACTTTTTTTTTTAATGTTGCATCTCTGACTGACAGGGTTTCAAATAAACGGTATTTCACGATGGGAGCTTTTTTGTGAGCTTTGAGGCGACTTTGGAGAAAAATTTTTGGGATAAAAGTTGTTTAAAAATGAGTATGGAGTATTTTTTATTCCGATAATTTTGCTGTATCTCCTCGAAATTTGTTGTAATTTCACTTGATATTGATTAAAGTTAATGGAATTTCACAATAAAAACTTTTTTGTGAGTCCTGGGATAACTTTGGAGAAAAACTGGGATAGAAGTTTTTTAAAATTGAATATGAGACATTTTTTACTTTGATAGTTTTGTGTAGTTTTTCACAATTTGTTGTGATTATTCCATGATGGGAGCTTTTTTGTGAGTCTTGAGGTGACTTTGGAAAAAAACTTTTGATCTGAAAGTTGGTTGAGATTGAATGTAGATCATTTTCTATTTCAACAATTTTTTCATATGTACTCGAACTTTGCTGTAGTTTTGCTTTATTGTGATCGTCATGCACACATTACAAAACGTGAGACTTTGAGATGAAGTGGAATTTAAATGTAAAAATTACGTATATTTTTATATTTCTCACCTCCCTTAAATTAGCTCACCTTGCTGGACACTTGTAAAAAATTTTCTATTGTGATGACGTCACAACACAACCATATAGTAACAATCTCTGGCTGCGAAACGCTTATCAGTGCCGTTGGCTAATCTCGTGTTCTAACACGACCGAATTGATAAAACGTGCGTCACGAATGAGCCGCGGAAATGTCTCCGGTTACGGTGTTGTTGACGTTGTACGTATCAACTCGGGCGCTAATTCACTGCGTCGAGATTCGAGCGGTGAATTACCTCGTGACAGCGATGAACGACGATAAAGGGGTCAGTCTGGAGTGTCGCGTTTACGACGCCAACGAAAAAACGAAATTCGACGTGTATTGGGCTCACAAAAAGTCGCCGAGACGTAGCGAATCGTGGAAAGCGGTGAGTAAGCAAGATCTACGTTTTAAGCAAATAATAAACGCGCCATCGGGGAGTAAAAATTACCACGAGGTGATTCTATGCATACACGAACTCACCGACGACGAGACTGGATTGTATAATTGTGAAATAACGCCGGTTAATTGGACGCGGAGGAAGTGCGATCAGATGCACTTGATTATACCTCGAGCAAAACCGTATGTTTGGTATTTGGCTTGGTATAAGCATGACCCTCATTGCAGACCCGATATACCAGGATATGACGCCGTCGTTCAGTGCTTCGGGGTTTCGATCAAAAGACCTGGGTTAGTTGCATGGACAATTGGTAAAGCGGTCAAGACACCTTTGGCTACATCGCCGACATTTCAAATATCCAACGAGGTGTATAACGATTACGCGATAAAAAGTACTTTGAAGGTTGTCGAAGGCGCTTTGAAGGATGACAAGATCCATTGCCAGAACCCCGAAGATGTATCGACCAAGTTCAAATTTCTAATTGGGTTCTTAGTGGTGGTTCTGGTTGTGGTTGCCGCCGCAGTCGGGTTTTTCCTTTATACGCGATATTTGCGCGATTCCGATTACGATTATTAGATTTTATGGTTTCGACTGGCGCATTTGTCGATGACACGAAGCCAACAAAACAATCGAGTAATTCGTGGCTGCGAATTTCTTATCAAACGAAAACGCGTGAAATTTCCGACGTGTAATGATGATTCACAGATATGATAATTTTGGGCGATTTTTTCGCCTTTTGCGTACATTCAACGATGATCGTAGGATTAATGACGGATTCCGTGCATGACATCGCCGTCGAGTCATCCGATTTCGTGCAAATCGTCCGCGAAAGCGAATCGATCAGTTTGAAGTGTCGTATATTATCGCCGCTCGGCCAAACGGACATAATATGGTTCATGTATCGAGACTACTACGCCGAAGAGGTGATCTTCATCGATGGCCTGAGATACCCGAATCTGGAGGTATCCTCCAAATGGGACGGATCCGCGTTCGAAAGCGTGCTGCGATTTGTCACCATCCGAGAACGCGACCTGGGTTTTTACAAATGCACCATGTTCTCGGCAGGTCAGATTTTCCACCGAGTGATGGTGGTGCTGTTCGCAACCGCCACCGTGTTCACGTTCCCGTTCCAGGTGTACCCGGCCGATGAACCGGTTGATATCGATGTTCGTGTTGATAAAGCATACGCTGCGATTTTCGTCTGTTACGCTGTGGCCGATCCTAGACCGAGGCATATGCGGTGGCGTAAAAATGGACTCAAATTGGAGAACTCCTCGGCGTATAGGATTACCTTTGATGTGTTGAACGAGTATGTTATCAATAGCACGTTGAAAGTTACCGAGCAAGTGTTCGACGAGAAGGATAGGTTTAAGTGTGAGATCTACGGTGAGGTGTCCATCGGAGTGTATATATTCGCGGGGGTTCTTATCGTGGGCGCGGTGGCGTCTTGCGTGTATTTTAAATTTATTCGACGTACGATATGGACGTGATTTCGTGTTGTGTTTTTTTTTACGCATGTCTTGTAAAATATATTTGTACTTATTGTATTTTGACTTCATCCGTGGTGTGATTTTGGCTTGCGAAAGAGGCAGTGCTGATAATTGTCGATAATGATGGAAATATTGGCCGAATTTTAGCGTAATAATCAGCATTTTTTTTTGGAATATTTGTTTTCCAAGAATCTATACTTATGCTTCATCGAACTCCTAAGAAATACCATGTTCACCTTGGTAAATGCGATATATGAAAATTTCAATTTAAAATTTAAAAGCTTTCTTGAGAGGTTTTATATCTCACGTGGACCTTTTTCCAAGACGTCATTGAATTATAAACGAAGTATTCCTTACTCTGCTGACTTTTCGTATAAGACATTTCGCGTGTTGATAGAAGTGTCACGATTTGCGGTGTAAAGATCGCATTTATACTAAAGCTTCACTTCAGGTTTCATTGTTTATGTGTATAATTGTGCGCATAGTTACAAATTTATGCGCCAATTTTCATCGAAAAACTCGAAACGTGTGACAATTTACGGATAGAAATGAACGTGGCCAGAGGAAAAGGAAGTTGCGTAGCTTTTTAATTATCAAACGTCTCCAAAATCGGTTGAAACGTTTAAGAGATATCTAATTTTTAACGAGTTTTTAGCGGATTTGAAATTAACGCATTAGTATGACTATTATTAGTGAATTTCTACGAACGAGTAAAAAAAAAACGAAGCGTTATAACGAAAACGTGACACCTCATGACGTGACTTGACTTCTCAAGACATAACCAGAGTGCAATCCTCAAAATATGACTACATAAACGTGATAGTTCAAAACGTGACTGTAAAGACGTGACATCCCAAAATATGACTACATGAGCGTGGTATCTTAAAATATGGGTCACAAGAACATGACTCCTCTTAAAACGTAATACCTCAAAAAATGACTGCGAAAACGTGATACCTCAAAACGTGACAAGTAATAGTGGAAATTATTTTTCAGTCTATCTATTCCAGAATGCTTCGACGAAATAAGCATTTTTTTCAATTCGGAACGCATCAAAGTTCCTGGAGAAAAATGAAAATCACGCCGCAGGCTATAGACCGGATCGCCGATGCGATTTTCGGATTCAGCGAGTCTAAATTAGGGGAACAATAGCTTTTGCGTGATTTAAAATAATTTTTCAAGATTTTTTTTTAAATTCTCTTATATGTATTAATAGAAATTTTGTAATTTTCAAATTTCAAAAATTCGCCAAAAATCGAAAAGCCAACTTAGACAGCTAGAATTTTGGTTTCGGGGGTTTTTTGACACGTTCTTTCCGGAAATCCACCTCTCATTTAAATCCGAGCCGGACACCGAGAGGTTCCATCGTAAGGAGGATATAAAAATTAAAAAAATCATGAGAATTTTTCGTATCATTTTCAACAATTTCAAAAATTTTCACCACCTGCATCATTTTTCAAATTTAAATTATTTTTTTAAATTCAATACAAAAACAACGCAATAAATAACAGGTCATGGAAATGACATCATAGTAAAATCTCCGAGCCCTTCAGCACTTCCCCTCATCTCCACCACAACAGCAAACAGCTCATACTGCAATTTATCATACGACAATAACAATAAAACACCATTACGGCTGATACCACTTGAATCATCGATAAATCTCTCACTGCAAACACCGACCAGATCACGGATCACCATATGAGTACACAATTTGAATTATTTTCGGCCACATTTAACAAACACGATGACATAAAATGCGAACTAATCGTTGAAAAATCTCGTAAATCGATAAATTCACACCACGATCGTTATAAATTCGACGTCATTATCGAAATTCATTTAATAACGAGCGACACAGGAGATAGAAGGGGGTACCAACCTGATCATCAACTACGTGTGATAAAGGCGATGAAAAAAAAAAACACAACTTGATGCTCAAAAAGAAACCATATATTGCTGAAGTACGCACGAAGCTTTACATTTTAACAGCAAAGTCTCTTTAGTAATTTAATCAGTGCTCAACGGAAAACACGAACAAGTGCCATCACAACATGAGCCTGTATATGCTTCCGATGGATGCACCGAAGTGCATAGTGCAACGCATTCAGCATCATTAGTACAAGCACTCACCATTGCATAACTCATCAAAATTGATAAGCAAATTACCACCATCATCCATAAAGTACTCATTTTTCCAAACATCCTGCAAAAAATTTGAATTTTTCGCTCATTTACTCGTGTTTTCTCTTATTTGACGCATGTTTCGAGGAATAGTTCGATATATTAATTTAGTACAAATAATTACAATCATATCGAAATTCACTTTATCGAAAAATCATAAAATTTTTATTCCAAAAATTACGTTAAATTGTATTATGAAAAATTTCGGCGATTTTTCAAAAACCCAAACGAATTTTGAGTTACTAAAATCAAAAAATAGTTTCGTCAGAAAAGTAATTATAAAAATTCAGTAGTTAAAAAATACACTCAATTTATTATAAAATCGAATATTTCCGAAAAAATTAAAATTTCGTGATAAAACCCGTCAAAATAGAAATGTTGCAGAACAATTCCCATATATCTTATTGAATTATACGTACTTTTTTGCAATAAAAAAAGAAAAATTTCCAACAGAAATACGAAAACACGACAATTAACAACCACAAAAAAATCAAAATTGCTGTTAAAACAGCTTTACCGCATTAATCCTAAAAAACAGAGAGCGATATGACAAATACCTCGAAAAAAATGCGGAGTAACGGGAATGCGAGTAAACAACAATTCGCGGTTTCGTGTACGCAAATTAATCGAAATTTCGCATATGAAAAACATAATTTCCAAGATTCTTGGATAATTTCGACATCATCGTTGCCACAGTAAATCGACGAAATTTTATATCCGAAGATGAGCTTCGATCTCACATCCTTTCTTCGTCTCTCCTTCGTTAAAAAATTTCGAAAACAACGTATATTGTTCCACTCTCAACAAAGCTCATTTCAAAAATTCTCTCAAATCTTCAAATCAATTCAGTCACCACAAAGCGCTATCTCTCCATTTTAGCGATAAATTCCTCATCGACATCCAACAAATCAGGAATTACCATTTAAGTACATAATAAAAATCACATAATGTGATATAATAACGATCGTGATGATTTAAGCGTCAATAAATCGTTCGCGAAATATGGCAAATCGTCACATACACCAGCATTCGCCATTCTACGTCGATATTAAAATTTACCCAGTCATAATCGATGAAGGGGGGGGGGACAAGGACATGAATCCAAACGCCGAAAAATCATACGAGTAGGTATTTATTGATGATACAAAATTAACTTCACAGTAGCATAAACCATTCTCCAGGATTCTTCTGGTAAATTACATCAACATCGGGGAACATACGCATGTATTACTCGCACAGTAACCTGTATACGGCACTCCTGGATATAAAAATTATGACTACGGAAACGCAATACCTCAAAACATGACTACGAGAACGTAGTACCCTCAAAACGTGACAAGAGCTTGACACCTTAAAACATGACTTCAAAAACGTAATATGTCAAAATGTGACAACCATGAAGCATCACCTGGAAAGATCACGATTGAAATAATGATGCCTGCGTTCTGGTGTGGATAAATGTTGTAAATTTCATTTGGGGAGCGTTGGGAGGAAGGGGGTGATCTCATGAATCGACATTCCATTTGAAGAGTTTTCATTTTCAATGCGTGAATACAACTACGATTTCGTGAGGAAGAACCCATGTTTTTTTGGCGGGTTGAGGGTAGAGGAAAGAATAGACGTTAATCTTACCTTCGAGTCTTATCTTGTTTTCGTCTGAATAGTCACAATTTTAGGAAAATTTGACTTTCGGTTTGGATGCTGAGTATGATTGTGACGCGTTGGTCGTTGATTCGTTCATGTGGGATGATCGACGTATTCGCGTGACGTTTTTTTCGAGCTGTCTTTTTTCAACGTAGATGTGATACAGACTTTCATACGGATTGTGAATTGTCGTGTCTTGTGTTTTGCATTGCATTTTTATATTTTGCGGAAAAGTATGTATGAGGTATTTTAGCAAGATTTTGTTAACGGTTTTTCGAAGTTTTATTTTCGAAGGGTGTTGTGGATGGATTTGGAATTGTTTTTTTGGTTTCCTGATTTTGCGGTCGTAGTTGTTTTGGGTGAGAAAAATTCGAATATTCAACGACCAATTTACTATGCGGGTGAAATTTCGTCGATTTTTTATATGAATTTTTAGCAGGAAAATGTACCTATTTTTTTTTTAATTTTTATTGCCAAAAATTTCGGTAAATTTTTGCGAAAAAAAACAGCGTAGATATTTTTAATGGTAAAAAATTTGGCGTTTTTTGAATAAATTGGTCCTTTGAATTATTAAATTTTGATATAAATTCTCGTTCGTTTAAATTAATTGCGTTAAAGTTATAAAAAAATTGAAAAAATTTTTAACTACGGAGTGTTGAAATAGTATAAATTTAATTTGGAAGGAACGGACGAGCGAAATAATTCTATTTTTTGCAGAATGTTTGGAAAACTGAATACTTTTTGGGTGATGATGGTAATCCTGTTATCTATTTTGATCAGTAGTGCCATTGTAAGCGCTTGCGATAACGCTTCGTGTGCTTCATCATGCCAAGCGCAGCATCCAGGAGTGCCATATACAGGTTACTGTGCGAGTAATACATGCGTATGTTCCCCGATGTTGATGTAATTTACCAGAAGAATCCTGGAGAATGGTTTATGCTACTGTGAAGTTAATTTTGTATCATCAATAAATACCTACTCGTATGATTTTTCGGCGTTTGGATTCATGTCCTTGTCCCCCCTTCACCGATTATGACTGTGTAAATTTTAATATCGACGTAGAATGGCAAATGCTGGTGTATGTGACGATTTGCCATATTT
>QBDW01002475.1:0-28708 GCA_003261595.1 Maconellicoccus hirsutus | reverse complement strand
CCGAAACCCACAAAAATACAAAATCGTAACAGCCTCATTTTCAAAGTTGTTTAAAGCTAAATTCAAATTAAAGCTTCGAGTAATGAAATGGAAATGGAAAATTTGTTTTCATGCAACTCTGTTTGCCAGTTCTTTATTCTATTTAACTTGCACTTCTATAATCAGTTTTTTGCTTGTATCTTGGTGAAAACCATTTTTATCTGTAAATTAGCTAAATTCAAAATTAAAGACCGTAAAATTCTCTACAAAATGCACTACAAAATAACGAAATTCACTCAACGCATTCATGTTCCATTTGTGATCGAAGAAACAGATTTCTTCGTGATTTTTGAGCAAAAACGGTATTAATACAGTTTTTTGCGTTTAATTCGAGAAAAACTTGATTAATCGAAAAAATAGCTCAATTGAAAATTAAAGTCCACTAAATTTTCTATAAAATCCACTAAAAAAATATTAGAAGAGTAGCTTACCTAGTTTTCAAGTTACGAATTGATGAAGTATTGGAATTTTTCATTTCAAGTTCAACAAACAATTTTTTCTCGTGGAAATTAGTTTAGGTCAAAACAGAAGCTCATTGAATTTTCTACGAAATTTCAGAATAATTGTCGATGAAATTCAATGTGGCTGACATCTGGTGGCGTTGTGTGGCGAAACACTTGAAAACGGGATACTTTGAATTGTAATATGTGGGAAAATCGTAGTTTTCAAGTTTTTACTCGAGAACAAGAGGGTTTTGGAAAATTTTTCATCTCTTTTAATTTGAAGAAAATTAAATTTCCTATTTTTTGATATAAAAACAATTACATTTTGACCACTTTTACGGTTGTAAGGCTCATTTTCTTCTCAGTGATTTTCAGATTTTTTCAACATTTAGTAACTTTTCCTTAAAATTACTTCAAGATTAGGCTAGAAATTCAATTTTTTGTAAATTTCGAATTTTCAGAATTTTCCCTCTTTTCAACAATGTATCAATGATTTTAAAATGAATGCCGACAGACTAACATAATTGTAAAATAATTAATAGCGAATATTTTAATGAAAAATTCATCAATAAGTATCGTTGTTAAATCGTTAAAAAGAAGAAAAAATTCTACTAAGTCGAGATTTGTAAAGGATTTGTGTTTCTGACTTAAATTCGAGGTTAGTTTAATGCGAAGTTGCAAAACTTTGAAAAAAGCTGAAAATCAGTGAGAAAAAATGAGCTTTACGACCTTGAAAATGGTCAAAATGTAATTGTTGTTATATCAAAAAATAGGAAATTTAATTTTCTCCAAATTATAAGAGATGAAAAATTTTCTGAAACCCTCTTATTTTTTCGAGTAAAAATTTAAAAACTATAATTTTCTCAAGAACTACAGTTCATATTCATCCCATTTTCAACATTTCGTTGCAGCGCACTCTGTGTATCGTTTCATTGCCAATAAGTCGTTCGGTTAGATTTCGAGCTACATACAGCGCCATCTACAACTTACAAATGATGGTCATGTAGTTCTACCAAAGGTCAAAATTCTCCATTTTCACGATTGTTTCTTATGAAACGTTTCATTTTTTGCTGTGCTTTTTGGATAGAAAATTCCCTTTATATTCAGGATGCTTCTTCTCCCCCCTTGCCTTATTTGCTATGCTCCAGCAAAGTGAAAGAACTTTTGAATGGCTTTTCAATTCGATTTTTATTTTTTATTTTTCAAAGAACGCTCTTTGCAAAAGTGGAACCCATCATTTGGCGAGGTTCTTCTGTTGATATAAATCGCGTAATTATGTTTGTGATGATTTTCGATAGTGCGAACATCTTACTGGACCAAAATTTCGTGGCGAAAATCGGTGATTTTGGTTTGGCAAAGGAAGGTCCTGTTAGGGATATCACCCACGTTGAAATTAGTAAAGTCCAAGGAACCAGGCCGTATTTGCCGCACGAGTTCTTACGCGGTAGGAAATTATCGGTGAAGGTGGACACGTATGGTTTTGGAGTGGTGAGTGAGCTCGTCCTTATTGAAAACCTCGAGGAACACTCGATTTGACGGGTATATTTCCTGTCTAGGTACTTTTCGAACTGGCTACTGGTTTGAGAGCCTATGACGAGTCCAGGAAGGAGAAATTTCTGGTGAGTACGAATTCAGGGGCAGATAGGCAATAAAGGTTCTTGGAATTTTTCCGGATGTGCCAGAAACATTTCGGTTTTTATGATAATAAAGGATGCATACCCGCTGACATATCACGAATGGTTTTGTAGAGAGAATTGTGCCAGGAGAGTGATAACATCGGGTTGCTAAAAGACAAGATGGCCGGAACATGCGACGATAATTTCTTCATCCACTTGATGAACTTGGGTAAAAAATGCACCAACAATACAGCCAAGAATAGGCCTTTTATGGTAGAAGTATTTAGAGAATTGGAGAACATGTTATTGACACGTGAAACTATCATATCGAATAAGAGCATTTATCCGACATCGATGGACCGTCGTCCATCGTTGCAGCATCCGTCGACCGGTGTCTTAATCCCTCCCTTCTTGTATCCGGTTAGTATCCGCAGCTTTGGCGGATCTCGAACTCTGGTTATTTGGTAATTAATATTTACAGAGTCCGCCAGTCAGCAAGCAGCCTGGGTTGAGTACGTCGCCGTCGCCGGGCTCGTATCTGCCGCAGGTGATGGAGATTACCCAAGAGAGTAGATGCTGTTTCGGCGAACCAACCAGAGTACAGGCGTTGCCGCCTCAACGTAGTGTTGCCATCCCAACCAATGAACCCCCTGTGGTGACGGTCCCGCAAAGGAATCCCGATGCTTTGGTACCTCCGCAGATAAACGTGCAGTCGTCGACGCCCCCGATACTCTCGAATGACGTTGGTGTATCGGACGAGACGTCGTTCGAGGATTCAAACGTTTCCGTTGGGGATGTTTCGCAGTGTGTGAGTGTAGCTGAACCGAAGGATAAGGTAGAAGATGATGTCCAAGATGCTCCTGTACCGCTTCTCAAGGAGTTGGGGAATGTGTAATGGAGAGCGTAGATTGAGTTTATTCTTTATACGATGACGCGACGAGCTTAACATTGTGATTCGATTGTTTTTCATGACTGACGATGGATAATCGTTTGGTTTTTTTTTCGTTTTTAGAAGATTTGAAAACGTTTATTTAGGCAATTTTTCATGTTCATTAGTGGAATTTTATATCTTGTTTTTATGTCGATGGGCCTTTTGTAACATAATACTGAATTAGCATTTAAGATACGTTTACTCGCTTTTTCAATCATCAAAAATAATGGTCTAGGTTACCTTGAAAAATGACGAATCACTTATTTTTTTCACACATTTTCATTCGATTCTCATTTTAACGCGGGCTAAAAAAAATTTTTGATAAGTGTATCCCAAAAAAAACTTCCAGAGAGGAGGAGGAGACTTGTACCTATAAAATGGAAACCTCCCTGTTTTGAGGGGCTTTGGAATTCAAAAGTGTTTTTGATATCGGATTTCATGTAATTCACCTTCCTGAACACGAATCTGCCAGTGGGTTCCCTTTTCTATGTGTCCTCTTGCTCCCTCTAGATTTTTTCAAGCTACCCTGATCAAGAATTTCCTTTTAGTCTAAATTTCGTTATTTTTCAAGGTTATGGCCTACTGATGCAATATCGTGCAATAGTTTTAACGTATTTTTTCGTATTTGTTGTTACCGCGTATTTACCAATTTACACGCTTGTTTTTTTTGTTTTTAAATAAATTTTCTTGAGGAACGTAAAGCGCGATGTGGAGGAGGTACCTTTCTCAGAATGTACCGATTTTTGGGTGATGGATCATTTAACATTTTTTGTTTGAAATAATTTCAAGATTATTTAAAAAATTTTTTGAAGTCCAAAAAGTCGACTTTTGCATGTTATTTTTTGCCTTGTTTTGCTTTACAAGAAAATCGACTTCTTGAACTCCAAAAAAAATTTCAAAATGATCTTGAAACAATTTCAAATAGAAAATGTTATTCGATCCATCACCCGAAAATCAGTACATTCTGAGAGAAAAAAAATTAAATAATGAGCTTTAGCGCGGGCGCGTAATCGGTAATTCCCACTGTGCTGTAGCGTCTCGTTCACAGTTACGCGCGTTGCTGCGTTAGGCATGTCAACGAAGCGCTACCGCGTAGTGGGAAGTTTCACCCTACGCGCGCGCGCGGTTTTTACGATTTTTGACCACGGCCCCGGGAAGGCAAAATTTTGAAAAAAATATATGATATTTAGAGGTCGAAAGTACATCTAAAAAATGAGGTTTGATAATTTTGCCGAGTGATATAGATACTTTAAAAAAATAAATTAAGTCGAAAACGCCCGTTTGGAGGGGAAAAAATTGAAGTAGGAGGTTGTTGATTTTTTTATGAAAGGCCCTTATGATGGTCTACTGTGTACTACAATTTTAATTAATTTCGTCAACTGTACTTTGAGAAAAAAATTCCTAACTGATTTTTAAAAAGATTTCTCGAAAACGGGGGGAAGGGGGAGAGCTGAAATTTTGGACATGAACGTTTCTCGATGGTACCTACCTAATACCCAATTATAATCAAAATCTGGATCCCGAGGCAGATCGCTTGACATGCTTATCTGCCTATGGCCTTTCCCTTAAAATTCCTCAAGTTGTCGATAATATGGCTTCGCCTCTTTTGGACGAATAACGATTTTCTATGGCTCGTTTGATTGATAATTTTATGATTTTTTATCGACCAAGTGTCCAAAGGGTTGTATCTTGTTCGTAAAATCCATAAGTTATGAAACCCCTCAAGATGCGGAGATCTACAAAAAAATTTTATTGAAAAATATGCCTGTTTTTTTCTCAAGGACTTTTGTCTTGGTAATTTTCAACTCAAGCTGATTTCTGATTTGAAAAGTCTACAGGATGATCTCGCAAATCGCACAGAAATTTACATTTTGGTGCCTTTTTTTCACACTTCAATTTGGCATCTTGAGCAATGGGGAAACCCCGAATCATAAGTTTTGGTATCATCTAACGCGATATGTGAAATTCGCTCGGAAATCGAAATTGCGATAATTTATTATCAAATTGATAATGCTAGAATCTCCGTAATTAATCGACGACGTAGTGCTTCTAATTAGATTTTAAATGGGATTTTCCGTAGCCAGTAAGACGTTAATTGGTGTTATTTTTATACGAACGTGAACCGTTTTGCATATCGAGTTATTCAGTTTTGTGTTGAGATTTTTGAAATCAGCGTTACTGCGCGAAAAAATGTTCAAGTTTGATTGCTCGGTTTCGGCTTCTAAGCGAAGACCAATTAAGTATATTTATGAGCTTCCGTATCGGGAAAGAAACATGTTATGTGTGTGTTTGGATTTGAGCAATAAATGGCGAGAATTGGGTAAGTGGATGAATTTTTTGGGCTTAATTGGTATTACTGATTTCCTCCGTTGATATCAGGAAGTAAATCGATGAGTTTCGATTCCATCGCGATGAATAGATTGGAAACAGCTATGCAGAGGAATCAGTCCCCTACAGATGTGCTATTGCTTGAATTGAGCAACAGGAACTGTACGATATTGAATTTATTCGGATTATTGCGTAAAATACACCATTACGAAGCAATGAACATCCTGAAACCTTTTGGTGAGTACTTGAATTTTGCGGTAGTGTTAATATGACTGGAAGATATATTGATCCGATGGTTCGTAGTTGATCCTGTATTCCATAAGTATATCAAAGAAGAAGAACCTTATTCGAATATCACTGCATGTACTTTGGTCGATGACTTGGTACCGCAGTTGCATCCAAAGGTACGGATATGTACATCCGAAGAGAACATTCTTCCTTCGATGTCTTGGCTGTCCGGCAAATCCCCGCGTTCGGGTTCCCGAGATACATGTAACGCATTGAAGTCCGAATTATCAAGTAGGATGAAAGGTTGTGGGATTTGTTACAAATGAATAGTCATGTTTGATTGTGGTGATAGAATTAGCATCACGTGGCTATTCGCTTCGAATACCTTACGAAGACCTTAGATCAGCGACGAATAATTGGCATAAAAGATGCATCCTGGGTAAAGGTGGTTTTGGAGTTGTATACGTAGCACAATGGAGAAACACCGAAGTAGCTGTGAAACGATTGGAGTCTCAGGTACTGGTTTCCGAAGGCTTTACTACGACAGAAGATGTACATTGAATATCGTTACAGAAACCGATCGATCCTCGTGATTGGGCAGAAATCCAAAGGAAACAGTCGTTGAGTGAATTGAAATATTTGAATAATTACAAACACGATAATATATTGCCTTTGTACGGATACAGCATCGATGGCGAGAAGCCATGTTTGGTTTATCAATTCATGTCCAATGGATCTTTGGAGGATCGATTGATGTGCAAGGTAAAGCATCGAGCTGCGTTGGATTGGCATTTGGTCTGAAGTTATTTATTTCTCAGGGGAGCACTAAACCTTTGACGTGGATGCAACGTATTAATATCGCTGTTGAGGCAGCGAGAGGGTTGCAGTTTTTGCATGGTATGGATCCTCCGTTGATTCATGGTGATATCAAAAGGTAAACTGGATTAGTTTCTATGGCCTCACAAGATGTTGTGACTAGGGCTTCTTTGAGTGGAATGGCCAATAGGTAGGTGGAAATTGTTCCTCAACAAAGGTCGTAAAATCTTGGCTGGGTACTCCTGAACATCTTCCCTGCCGTCGAGGTACCTAGTGCCTGTCTACTCTGTAGAGGCAGGAGACAGGGCTTGCCCTTTTATGAGGTCATCTGACCTATCACAGTAATTCTTTTGCCAGTGTTACCTTCTCCAAGAAATGGACCATAACTTAGGGATAGAAAATCTTCCCAGATACTTTTTCATGAAACGATGTTAGGCAGTGGAAACGCCTTCACTTTACATCTCCTCCCTCTTTGCTGTATCATTTGCAGTATGGACTCTGGAAGTATTGATGTCGAAGAGTAACAGAGATTGGGTCATGTAAGAAGAAGAAAGTCCTCCCCTTAAATCCTAAAAATGAGACCTCGTTCTTCTCACCAACGCTCACTGGAGTTGTTGAACTATTAGTCTCAATTTCCTAATGAGCATGAAAATGGTTCTGTCTATTAAGCTCATTGAAGCTCTGGGAAAATAGGAAAAAGAAATAATTTCTCATCTAATTATGACATCATGTGCTATAAAATGAATAATTTTATTTCACAATATTCCTCGCAGCGCGAATATCTTACTGGATCAGAATTTCGTGGCAAAAATCGGAGATTTTGGCTTAGCTCGAGATGGTCCTGTTAAAGATTTTACTCACGTTGAAATAAGCAAAATTTTCGGCACCAGGGTGTACTTGCCTCATGAATTCTTACGCGGTAAAAAATTATCCGTTAAAGTGGACACGTACTCATTCGGAGTGGTAAATTTTTCAGACATTCGATGGAAATTTCCAAAAACCAATCGATTTAACGTTTATTTATCAATCAGGTTCTGTTCGAGTTGGCAACTGGTTTAAGAGCTTATGTTGTATCAAAAGAGAGGAGATTTTTGGTGGGTAATGGAGACTCGGTGCCTTAGTGGATGACTCGTCCAAAAGCTTAAAACATATCTTAACTTATAGAAAGATTTATGTCACGAGACCGATGACATATTCACCATCATGGATTCTAAAGCTGGAGTTTGCGATGCTGATTTTTATATACGTTTGATGGATTTGGGTAAAATGTGCACTCATGATTCGGCCAAACAAAGGCCTCTTATGGTAGATGTGTTCAAAAAATTGCAACTTTTGTCGAGTAAAATTACGCAGGAAAGCTCTGCGAGAAGACAATCATCGGTGTTGCATTCGTCAACCGACGTAATTACACATGCGCAGGTTCGTTTACCTTCGAGTACCTCCGAAGAGTCGATTTTCACTTGGAACTTGTTCGCATTACAGCAGCCTCAACTTCAGGTAGACAGATTGAACCACAGATCATCATCCGTTAAAAATACTCAAGAAGTAGTTACTCAACAATTAGAGTCCGAAGAACAAATCATGGATGGTGACTTTTCCAATGTGCCTATGCCACTAGTTTCATTGCTGCTGAAGTAGTAGAACTTCGAGTAAATCCTGAGATATCGCAGAGTGATGTAAGAGATCTGACTAGTGGCTGATTTTTTTCCACTTTTGAGGTTATACTGTGAACCTGAAATTTGTACGATGTCTCTTCCCTATGGATTGAAGTACTTGTGAACTTCGGAGAATCAAACATATCGATCGATAAGGGACAGGTTTGTAGTGTTACCACAAAAGTGGAGGAAAAATCACCCTTAATGCTTTGCTGTGAGGCCTCAAATTTGTTGTGTTGAGTTGATCTGTTGGCGATGCCTTGAAAGGAAAGAAGTCAGATTTCCCTCAAATAGAGATATTTATTAATGAGGTGACATGAAGTAAAATTGGAACGTTGTTTCCTTTATGAAATTTTTTTCTCATGGAGATATGACGTGCCATTCTGTCCCCTCATCCCAAAAAAACAGTAAATTTGAAATATTCGTACATTTATTTGAAGTATTACAATAAAATGCAAATTTAGTAGTGTTAAAATAATACAAAGACATGATTTAATAAAAAGATTTCCTGAATTATTAAACATAATTGATTATAAAGCTATAATTTGAGTTTTAAACAAATTCCTTGTTCGAAATTTGGTGAAAAAAGGTCAAAACGGCGAACAATACCGAAAACGTTACTAGGAAGAACTTTCAAATGTTATGAAAATATGAAAATAAAATTCTAATCTTGATAAAACCAGATTTTTAATGAGATCCTTCATTTATACAGCGAACTCGCTGCTCTGTTCAGATCCTCTTTGTGATCATCTCTTTCAAGATTTTCTGCTTCTTATGAAGGAATTGTTTTCCTGTATGTAATTAATTTCATTATAAATTAAAGATAATCTTGAATACATAATTGTGAATTTTCTCTTTTTTACCTTGTCCGTTTCGGTAGTCATTTCTTTGTTATTGATTTCCTACGAAATAACGATCCTTTTTTGTATAAATCTTTTCAGTGGAAATAATATCGAAAAAGGAAGAAAACATTTAAACGCGAGATGAAGAACTTCACTAACAATGAACCAGTACCGTCAATAACACATTTAACAAAACTGGTTTTAGTCTGGTAACCATTAAGAGGGTGAAGGAATAAGCATAGAAAGTTGATTTGAACCGAAACTCGAGACACCTGGTTATACATTTAGGCCTGGTGCAAAAAAAAGAAATGCACGACTGAAGAATTGTTTTCCCCTTTCCTATTTCGTTTGTAGAATCCCAGTCGTTCTTTTTGCCGAAGCAGTGAAAAAGCAGAAATGAAAGAATCTCGATATGCCCGTCGAGTTGATACCGGCCGCTGCTCACTAGCGGGTGATGTACGCTTGTCGCTTACGCGTCCCCACCGCTTCCCAAATATGAATGCTCGTTAGCGTACATCTTCCGCTAGTACTCAGTGGCTGGTACCACTTTGACGGGCGTGTTCGCAATTCTTCAATTATTTATTATGCGAAAACTATCGATTTGCTTAGTATAGCGAATGTGAACTATTTTCTTTTCATCAATTTCTCAAACATTTTGAGGTGTTTTAAAAAATTCCTGGAGGGAGGATTCAAATGATATGATGTAGGGGAAAGAGGGGGAAATGGGGAGGAATTTAATGGATCCTTTTTTCTAAAAATTCCGAGGGAAGTCACTTACAAGGGAACTACTTGAGGTGTCCGGCTCGGATTTGAACGGGAGTTGGATTTTTGGAAAGAGCATATCAAAAAACCCTCAGAACCTGAATTTCAGCTGCCCAAATTAACCTTTCGATTTTTGGCGAATTTTTGAACTTTGAAAATTACAAAATTTTGATTAAAAATAAAGAATTAAAGAAAAACTCGAAAAATGATTTTAAATCACGCAAGATACGTTTTCACCCCAATTCGAACCCGCTGAATCGCATCGGAGAGCCCTGCTGGAGCGTCCAGCGCGATTTTAATTTTTCTCCAGGAATTCAAAATGCTCCAAAATGGCTTGCCGATGCGATTTTTGGATTCAGTGGGTCCGAATTAGAGGAAAAACTACTTTTCCGTCGATTCCAACAGGTGTCAACGAAATACGGATTTTTTTTCAATTCGTCATATTTTTTCGATTTTTTTTTTACACAAAAATTATCGATTTTTGGGGCTAATTTCATGCGAAGTTATTTTTAATAATGCTTTAAACAAGCTAAACGAAATTTCAATGAAAAAAAAAATCATTCGATTCAACTCGATTTAGCTCGATTCAGCTCTGAAAGTGGCTCATGAAAATGGTTTCTACTTTTCGGGGGTTCAGGTTGATTTTCCAGTTCCAAAAATTCTGATTTTTGGCTTGAAAAAGCATATTACTCCGGTACTTTGATAAACAACGTGATGATTTTGGTTCGCGCTGTCAAGTATCTTTTAAAAGGGGGGTGGAACCTCGGTTGAAAGTTTCGAAACGTGTTTTGAGGGGGTTAAGGCATCGAAAAAATTTGAAAAAAATAATTTTCAGGGGGGCAACCCTCCCTCCACCTGCGACCAACATTTTAAATAATTCGGTTTAAGCGAGGGATGGTTTTTGAAATTTTTTTCACCCATTTTATAGATTTTTGGCATTGAAACAAAAATCCGCATCGAAGGCTGGTTCACCTCGGGTGAAAGGCTAAACCCGAAAGAAGCCTTTTTTCAAAAATCATCCTCCACAGCTCAACTCGAGATTATTTTATTTTCAACGAATTGACGAACCTTCGCAAATTCGATACTCACGATTAATATCGTTCACAAAACGAATTAATTCTGGGTTAAATTTATTCAACGCTCGAAAACAGTTTGAACGAATCGTTCTAGAATCTGCTCACATTGTGGAGCATTTCCGAGCACATCTGAGACGCGTACCATCTAAAGAATATGAATTCTATTTACCTAAATATTATGGTACGATTCGTATGATGATAACTGCTGCTGGCGAAGTGATTTCATTAGCTTCAGTGCTTGAAACATTTTACTTGTAGAAAGTTACGGCGGCGTGTAACAATTGGGTGAACTTTTCGGATACTCGTTCGCCCATTTTAAATGTAAAATTATTCGTTATACGTGAAAATTTTTAGTTAATTTTTTCTGGTTTAAGTTGTGAAATTTTTACCGCAAGTATCATGGATGCTCCATCGATCGACGTTCTTAAACCCGTGATCACAGATTTGATCGTGTTTTTTTCACGTAAGTTTACTCAACTGGTTTAATTTAAGTGCACTCAAGATGCGAGAGTGAATTTTTGAGCGTCAAGTGCACATGTTCGTAAGTGGGACACGTGCAGAGATGGATGTGCGTAGGTGGAAAGATGTGTAAAAAATGATATTTTCGTCATCGAGGTGACCATACTGTCGATAGAATCGGAGTTGAGATTTTTCTAATTATTCAAGTTCAATAACGTCTATATGACTCCACAGGTAGCGACTAGTACGCTAAAGAATGCTGTATCGGCATTCTTCCGTTATTATCGGTCGCCTTGGAATTAAGCCGATTCGCTTAGGTGTAACATAATGGGAAATTTGTCATTATTTATCTCAGCGGTGATGTAATTTTCATTGATTTTTTCCTTAGCGATGAGTTACCCCTTCACCCCGGTTCCCCCTATTTCGGCGCCTTGAGGCTTTACAACGCGAGTATTTTTTTACACGCGATTATTTTCGCCATTCCGTATGTCGAATTAATTCGAAGATTAATGGCCGAAATCCGAAGTTGGAATATATCCGAAAAAATAAACGCCTGATGCCGGAAACGAACGTTAAAAAATCACTTTTTTAATTGACTCGTAATGAAGATTGAACGCTTCGGATTTCGAAACAATCGAGATAATTGTTAGGCAAATGTTTTAACGAAGTAGAACCCAGTAAACATTCGGAAATATACTTTGACGTCTGACATGGCAAAACAGACGACGCGAATCGACGAATGTGTCATGTACGCTCGTTTATTCTTTACGCCATCTAAATTACGCGTTTACGTGAATTTTTTATCGTTGAATTCGCATCGGAATTTTTTTTACGAGCGAGTAAATTCGAATGTAATTTTATGACATTTTAAGTGCAGAGTAGAGCGATGGGCGACGGTATTAGAATTTGGCTCGTATAGAGGAAGATGATAGGGAGGGGATGGGGGTAACGAGAATTTACATTATAAGGTAAATGTAACTATACGAGAGGAGAGGAAGAGAGAGTTGAGGAGAATTTATGTAGAAATACCGCGGTGACATTTTCAAGTCGAGAAATATCGACATTGAGGTACTGGAGATCATGAGATCCACCGTTTTGCTGAATTAGTGTAGAGTTGAGGGCAATTATTGGTCAAAAATGAGGAGAAAATCCGTAGAGGGATACCAACCCATTTAGGAAACTTTTATGCAAGTGCGATTTGATTTTAAATTTCACAACATTCTGGAATAAGCCCCTCAAGTTCTGTCCCCTTATTTGATCCCTGTTGTGTATCTTCGCCCATTGAGGTGTGCTAGACGCAGAGAACAAGTGCTCTTCACAAGGTGTGTTCTGTGTTCTCATATACGAAAGTATCTGTTTACGTGGTCTGTCCAACCTCTAAAATGTACATGTCTATTGCATGACGTCACTCAAGTAATCACACCAGCCTGCGAAGTTCAACTATGAAATTTTAAATTTGATTCAATTTATATTTTTAAACTACCTTTGCTAATTGGCGTTGCTTCGCAATACTCGCTACCGCACACTCTTTTTTTTCTATTCATAATAACTCTCAATCGTAATTGCTGTTACCAAAATCTTCTGGACTTTTTGTCTAAGGTCTAAATCAGAAGCTTATGGCAGTTGGGGTAAATTACCGTTATTACAGAAAGGCGAATGATAGCAAAATTGTTGCAAATGCCATTTTATAATACAATCTTGTCGAAGTTGTAATAATTACCTCAAGTTCCCAGTATTTACGGTAATTTATGATAATTTACCGGTAATTTGTGGTAATTTACCGGTAATTTATGGTAATTTACCAGTAATTTATGGTAATTTACCGTCAATTTTTGTAATTTATTATTAATTTAATTTATGTAATTCATCGGTAATTTACAATGATTTAACCATAAGTTGCAGTAATTTACCGTCATTTTGTGTATTTACCTTCAATTTACGGTAATTTACTGTTGATTTACAGTTAGTAACCAATGATGATTTACCATAAATTTGCGGTTTTTCGGTAACTTACCGTTAAAATTCCGTATTTACGATAATTACCGGTAATTTACTATGGTCAAAATTTGACAAAATTCGGTTCGCTCGTTCTGGCGTGATGAGGTCACAAAGAAAACGGCTACCATTTTAAATATATAGATTTAGAAACGTTTATGGGCCAAGGTTACAAGATTGTCAAAAAAACTCAGGCTATGATGTATCAACCCAAAGTTTGTTTCGGGACACCAGAAGTCCATTTAGACCATATTGGTTCAAATTCGAATAATACGGTTCCTTCGATGGCGCGATTTAGTAATTGGAGGGGAATGACCTTGGATCAAAATTTGAATGTCATTCTTTGCAGGATTTATAGGAAAACTGAGAAGCGCAAAAATGGCTGAAGCCTGAAACAACCTATAGATCGTTAAAAGAGGAACAACAGAACCGAAAATCAGCGTGTTAGAATATTTGAAGGGGGAGAAAACCGTAATTTTGTCATTATTTGACCTTGAAAAATTGTATGTCCTCGTTACAACCCCCTAAATTGATCTAGGAGGCAGTGCTTTGACATATATGTGTAGTGAGTATCCTAGAAGTGCCTTTTGGAGGTTGTGAATTCACTTCTCTCCTTTCCCCTCCTTCGCATAAACTGAAATTTCTAAACCTCGTGAAATATTAAATAAACCAAATGTTCAGTATAATCCGCGCGTTATTCGTTTGTCTCTTTGCCTGAACTTTGCTTAGAAATATGAACACTTGTATTTTTCTTTCCTTATCAATACCATAAATAAGTGGATTCTCTTTATGGGCACTTGAACGTCAAAAAATGATTTGCTACCGACTTTTGAAGCGAGGAAGTTGTTATCGTGGGTGGCTTTCAAGAGCTTGATTAACTGGCGACTGTTCGAGTGTCCTTAGAATTCGAGGATTTAGTTAAAGGAATTGGTAGGCTTGTTTCGTTGAATGAACCACTCGAAATGAGCTCGAGTTTGAGGTACATATAAAAATAAGTAGCGAATATTTTTAATTCAAGTTCACTGACAAGGTCCTTGCAAGTACTTTTTTTTTGAATACATCGAAGTAAGACGCATTTAGAGCTTTTCAAAATGGTCAGTTCGTGATTGGAGAGCAGTGCTTGCACTGAAGTCTTGTGGGGAGGGCGTATGAAGGTAGATCCCTCAAAATTGAAATTCCCACAAAGTGCATCTGGAGCATTTTCTCATCACGCGCTGAAGAACTATCTACCCGGTGACTCGGTCAATTTTCTTATGTAATATTCCAATTATATTAATAAGTCATGACCCAATAACTTTTGAAGCTTTGGTTTGAGTTCAACAGAATCTGAGTTATTAAAATCTTGAGGTGATGACCTCGTTTGAAATTATTCCATGCAGTTGTTGGTATAATTTGTTGTAAAATCACTCAATTAAATTAAAAGTTACGTTTTTACGATAAGGGAATTTATCGCTTTGATAAAACAAACATAAAATGTGTAATTAAAAGTGTACTTAGAATAATTTGATACGAAAATTCTCGTGTTATTTGTCGTGAAATTGCGTGTTTATTTTCCAACGAGTTACAATGTCGAGGATGTGATTTTCCTGGTAAAGATACGTGTTATGTGTGGGAGAGAAGTGTTTTTTGTAACGAGAAAAGAAAGAATTTAATTTTTAGAGGGAAGACTTGATTTGGGAACCACTGAGATTTAAATAGATTGAGATTATTTTATAATTTAAATGAAGCACGTGTCTGCTTCAGGTTCCATTGATATGATAAGGTTTGAAAATTAAAGGGGAGCTTTATGAAATTGGGAAATCTGTGTGTAATTCTGTGCGACAGAGAAAACAGACGGAGTGATCTTTCTTTGTATCGGTGCATTCCTTCCGGAAGACAATGATATGACATGAAAGAAGCCTCATTCTTGTTCTGTATAGAAAAAATTGAAAAAATTGTGTGCCTATTTTCTAAGGTGAAATTTTATGTGAATTTTATGCTTTGTCATCACGTCGAAGAGAAATATAATCGAAGAAAGTTGATTTTTCAATTTATCCCTCAGTTAAAACGTTTTATTTTCTATTTACAATTCAGCTCTTCTCGTTTTAAACCCCTTGAAACCTCTGTGCGGTTTACTGTGTTTTAAATCTTTCACGTTTTATTACCCGACGCGTTATTTATCTATGTGTGAGTTTTAAGACATTGTATACTTCGATGTGTGCGTTAGGAGAGGTGCAGTAGAGAAGTCATTATCTATTTTACATAAGTCTCCTATGTATGCAACCACATGTTGGCATATTCATGAAATCCGGTTTGTGTGGTGCTTAGGAGGAACACTGAAAAAATGCATCGACCGGGTGACCATAAAACGACGGTGCGATGTTGAATGCGCATCCTATTATAACGAAGATGTCATGTTTCAGTTGGAAGCTTCGATCTGTACGCGGCCAAAATAATGAAACCATTCAGAAGAGGGTTCTTCTGCGACGACGAATCGATCCGGTATCCGCATAGGGACTCTACAGTACCAGCAATTGTGCTCAATATCGTCGGAACCCTTATACCCATTTTGCTAGTAAGTTATGAAGCATGGGATTCTGTTAAATGGCGAATACGTTTGGGTGTTGCTCATCTTGATCAGTATTTTCATTTAATGAAGCAAGGTTATAGTTGAGTTTTAATGATTGTGACGTGCTCGCGTAATCGAGCGTGGCAATGTTTTCGTGATTAGAAGAAAAATTGATTAAAGCGTATGAAGGTTTGGATCAACGTCAAGGCATGAGAAAAACATAAACAAGGTTGAAAGGGTCTTTTGAGTAATTTTTCTCGGATTTTTCAAGAAGTTCCATTATATAAAAAAAAGACAATAGGGATACCTGAGTTAATGTAGCATTCGAGGTTGCAAAGTGAGAGGGAAAACTGAGATGAATGTATACCTAACATTGAACACCTTTCAAGGCATAATTTCCTCCAATTTGAAGCCTGTTTCCCCAATTCTCTTTTTTAATCGATTCTATTAGCCATCGAGATCAGTTCGGTTTACGCCATCGTGATTTTTTTCTGTTACAAAAACCACATGATTTTGGCTTGAATTGAATGTTACTCAAATAACCCGTTTGACTGGTTTGCTTCGTTATAAAACCAGTCGACCTTGAACACTACCTGATCAGCAAACCCGTTTGGGTGGTTTCTTTAGTTGACCTTGATTTAACGTTACTTAAACAACCCGTTTGACTGGTTCGTTTTGTTACGGAACCAGTCGACCTTGAACACTACCTGATCAGCAAACCTGTTTGGGTGGTTTCTTTAGTTGACCTTGATTTAACATTACTTAAACAACCCGTTTGACTGGTTCGTTTTGTTACGAAACCAGTCGACCTTGAATATCAGCCGCTTTATTCACCCGTTTGAGTGGTTAATTTTGTTTCTATTAGCAAATAACCTTGAATTGTAAATTGAATGTTACTTTGATAACGTATGTTTTTTTGAATACCAGATGACCTAGGCTATTTTAATAGAAAGTCGTGTAATACCGAATGGTCGGTTTTAATTTTGATTTTTATATTTCACATTCGGATTCTTTTCACATCCATAACAAATGTATTAGTGTATTTGTTTTCTCGTTAAAATAAAATACATATTTTATATATGTCGCTGACCAACGCACCGTCGAAATACCTGGGAATTGGTACAATATTGAAATTAAACCGGCGTGTAATTGTTACACATTTTTATGGAACATCTTGCTCGTTCGCGTAAACGATAATTTCACCAAATGTTTTTTTCAACGTAGCTTGTATCTGTATTTCTTGCATACGCGTATACCGTATACTTTGTCTTTTTTTATTTATTTTTGTGAAAGCGACCTGCGAAGAAGCTACGTACAAATAATGATTTCACGGTATGTTGATCATGTGACGTAGCATACCTGAATGTTTCTTAAAAAAAAAAAAGAAGGTAAAACGAACGATATTCACGAAACGTATTGTTTCAAGTTAAACTTCATTTTACAGATTTTCTTCGGCGAATTCAGAGAGCATAGACGTAACAAGAAGGCGAATTCGTCTTATCAGTTTGGAAGGTACAAGATCAAACCGTTCTACTGGAACGTGTACCAAAGATTGGTTTGTTTCGCTAGCGGAGCGTTGTTCACGTTGTTGATAACGGACGTGGCGAAAAAAGTCATCGGTCGGTTGAGACCGAATTTTATAGATGTCTGCGAAATCGAAGGAGGCATCGGAGCATATTGCCAGAAGATTGATTACTTATATAGGACCGATTATGTATGCAAGACGAGCGACGATATCGTTAACGAGAGCAGGTAATTGTCCCGGGTCCGCTTCGTGTTATTTCTTTTCAATTTATATGTGGACGTTTGGAAGGAAGTAGGTGGGCTAAGAAGGCCGTGGAACTACGTTTGACTTTTAATATCGATTTTATTTATTCTATGGTGAATTTTCGTGATGACATTTGGCGCGGGCTGTAGAATAAAGCTTGACGTAACAAACCGAGGAATTACAAATTTATGCAGGTGATTGGGCAATATGGCTTCAATTTTATTTTTTGGGCGGGCTGGTGGTCGTGAAACGTGGAAATGTTGAGTATACGAAATGACTAAAAATAGCAGTTCCATGTTTAATAATTCAATTTTTGTCTACTAACGAAATTTTTTCGACGACGAATTCGCGATAATCGAAATAAACGAAAAGGGAAATGCTCATTAACCCTTTTTCCTTCGTACCTTTGTTTCTATTTTTTATCATGATTGTTATATTTTCCAGGGTGTCATTTCCTTCAGGACATTCTAGCTTCTCGTTTTACATAGCGATTTTCATTGTGGTAAGTAAACTTTTGCAGCATAGAATTTCAAAAAAAGACATTCTGTTTATAAAAATGTCCATAAAACGCAATCTCATAAGGTTTTTTTTTTCGAGGAAAACACTTCAAAAATGAGACTTTTTCAAATAACTTGAAAATTTAAGAGAATGTAAAAAAAGTATCGATGCAAAAAAATATGTTTTTTGATTCCCCATAACTTCTGTATTTACAGTTTTCACCCTAAGTTGACCCTTGAGCTACTGTCAGTGTTGCCAGTTGGCGAGAATCATCACCGCATGTGGTGATTTTTGAAATTATAAATTTTACGTTGGTAGTTTTGAGGTGGTTTTGTAAAAGTGACGATTTTTTGGTGATTTTTGGCATAAATTCTGAATTTTCTTATTTAAAAAAAAATGAACCTATTTCAATACTAATAAGATGACGAGGAAAATATTCCGAAAAAAAATTAGTTTTAATTGATTTAAAAATATTTTTAGGTTTTGAGATTAAAAATGTCTCTGAACCATCAAAAAATATCAGAGGTGGGTAATTACAGGTAATTTACAGATAATCACTGATAGATTTACGTTTGTGATTTTGTGGTGGTTTTGCAAAAGTTACAATTTTTTGGTGATTTTTGGCCTAAATTCTGAATTTTCTTATTTAAAAAAAATGAACCAATTTCAATACTAATAATATGACGAGGATATTTTGAAAAAAAAATTAGTTTTAATTGATCCAAAAAAAATTTTACTTTTTGAGTTTACAAAGGTCTCTTAATTATCAAAAAATATCACGATTTTTTGGTGATTTTGGCCTAAATTCTGAAATTTTTTGTTAAAAAAAATGAACCAATTTCAATATCAATAAAATAACAAGGAAAATATTTTTTTTTTAAATTAATTTCAACTGATTCAAAAAATTTTTAGTTTTTGAGTTTACAAAGGTCTCTTAATTATCAAGAAATATCACGATTTTTTGGTGATTTTTGGCCTAAATTCTGAAATTTTTTGTTAAAAAAATTAACCAATTTCAATATCAACCAAATAACAAGGAAAATATTTTTTTTTTAAATTAATTTTAACTGATTCAAAAAATTTTTAGTTTTTAAGTTTACAAAAGTCTCTTAATTATCAAGAAATATCACGATTTTTTGGTGATTTTTGGCCTAAATTCTGAAATTTTTTGTTAAAAAAATTAACCAATTTCAATATCAACAAAGTAACGAGGAAAATATTTTTAAAAAAATTAATAATTTTAATTGATCCAAAAATTTTTTGGTTTTTGTGTTTAAAAAGGTCTCTTAGTTACCAAAAAATATCAGAAATGAGTAATTACCGGTAATTTACAGATAATTACTGATGGATTACAGGTAATTTACCGGTTAATACTGGTAATTTACTGGTAAATAACCACAAATACCGTGAGTGGTCGTGTTTTGATTTTTTCAAGGTTTTCAAATCGATTAATGATTTTTTTATATTTTCTTCCTGGCAACATTATCTCCCAAAAGTCCGCTATAATAGACAACCTTGTTAAAAAAAAAAAAAAAAAAAAAAACAAGAACAGTAGGAATCTTAAAACCGCAAAATACTTTCTGAGCAGTTTTCAGTAAAAATCATGTCTTCTACACGCACCCTCCCCCCTCTTCTACCCTAATTCATTCTAAGTTTGTAAGGCTTTCTTTCGAATGAAAATCGTACGAAAAATTTCAACGCGAATTGTAAAATAAAAAGGTCAAATACTCGCTCGATATTCGTGACTTTTTTGATTATCAAGTGAGCAAAATTTCTGTATTTGTACTATTTTCCATGAGGAAAAAATCATTTGCGAGAAGAAAGGGGCAATACCCAAAAATATGCTCGATGAAATTTTCTACAAGTTTTATCGCAAACAAGAACTGACGTTGATGAGAAAAACGTCGGTATATTTTTTCAATTATATGGAATTTGAACTTGACAGTTATGTACATTTATTTATGGGCGGTTTTCATGATTTAGATTTTAAGTGAAGAAGAAATGCTTTTACGAGAATAATGATAATAACTGAACGTGTTTAAAATAAAATTTCCTTCAAGTTTTATTATAAACATTTTACGTGTAGGAAGTGACGTTGAGAGGGAAAACGAGAGTGAGTCTAGGGGTACCCGTCGTGTTGGGTATTAATTACAAGCGAATCGAGATACTGCGTCGCGAGGCGTCGATATATCGTTTTTGTTTAATGTAAAATGCGTGTTTAATTCAAAATCGGGAAATTAAAGTTGTACATACGAAAATACCTTTTAAATTTTACTTCTGATTTTTTCTGTGGACGATCGTTATTCAACTTGTAGATGATTTTGTCAGTAGTAATGTACAAGGTTCAGTTTTTATCATTCTCTTCGTAGGTGAATGTATTTTTAACGACTTGAAAAGTCCACTAATGAGATAGCGACCATGATGCTCCCATTCGAATTTTACTTTATTTTGAAATTTTAATTCGCGAGTGCTCGAATTTTTTTCTACCTTTGGTTGTAAAATATTCTTCGAGATGATTCCTTCAAGAATGAAATATATCCGAAAGGAATTAAGGGGAGATGAAATTACGTCTCCTTGACTCTATTACGGGCTATGTTTGGCATTCGAGCACAAAAAATTAAACAGTTTGTTCGATGAGGAACCAGATTGTATGAAAAAAAGTCCGTATAAGGCGTGTGAATCGGCGTCGAAGGATATGGTAATTTCCGCTATACGCGGACGTACTTCCAAAGGGTGTTGTGAGTCGAGGCGGGACGTAGGAGAGTGTGTATTTACTTATCAGAATTTTTGACGCGTATATCCGCGATAATACGTGTTAACCGATGCCTTATCTGGAGTATTTTTTCACTTGTGTACGAATTCATGTTGAATTTTCGTTTTGTTTGTACGCAGTTGTATTTGGAGAAACGACTCAAAACCAGGACGTTCTTCTTGAAACCGGCTATACAATTTTTGGTGATTTTATTAGCCTGGTTTGTGGCGTTGAGCAGAGTTATGGATAACAAGCATCACTGGAGCGATGTGCTTTGCGGCATCTTGATCGGTAGCGCGGTAGCTATAATCAATGTATGTACATCGCAAGCCCAACGATACCATATTGATTATTATTCCACTGTTAAGATTTAGCTCATTGTCGATTACCCGTCATAGCGTGATGTGCAATTAAATTTGTGATATTTTGCGACGTGTGTTTTTTTTTTCATATAGACGGTCTTAGTCCATACGATGTTCGAAGATAAGAAATTGACGAACGCTGGTGCCAGCGTGAATGGAAATCGTACTAATGGCGTTTCGCACGAAGCACACGATCAGCTGTGAGAAGCCGACGTCTTCGAAGATGTATTTTGTAAATTATCAGTATTAAGATATGTTTATGTTATGTTCGCATATTGCCGCCATCGCAGTCTCCGTAAATTTATCGTATTTCTTCGATTGCCCGCGAATTTGGTTCGTTATCTTGTACGAAAGATATCGCAATGAGAACTTGGGTCAGTTTCTATGATAAGTGGTTTGGTATTTTATTCCTACGCCTACGTGTCTGCGTGAAATTTACAATTTATTAATAGCAGGTTCAATTAAGGTCGCGATTTTTATGTTTTAGTAATTGATTCGATTAATTTACAGGTAGGCGTAGTTTCTGGATTTTAAGAGCTCAATAATGCAAAACTCACCTAAACATTCCGGAATTTTCCTATCTACAAATGGATTTGGTAAAATTGACCGAAACGTTGTGTAGTCGAAAAAATCTTTTTTTTTTTTTTTTTTTTCGTTAACGAATTCTATAACAAAACTCGATTATTGCGGATAATTTGACTAGAAGTACCTGGTGTAAAACTCGAATTTATGACTATTTTTGGTAATTTTAAAGGTAAAATTTGACAATTTAAGAAATTTTAATACACTCGGTTAATACGAATAATTATTTTAAGGAATTTTAACTCGATTATTTTTTAGTTTTAATGATTTATTGTTTTCTATATTTAGACAACTTTCATATTGTTATTTCAAATTTTCTCCTTACGGATAATTTTTTTATGATTTTTTTTATTTTTGTTTTTTTCTATTTATTATATTGTGTTTGTTTGGTAGTTTAGATGGTTATGCGACATTGCGTGAATTTTTTTCTTTGTAGTGATGTGTAATGTGTGAATGTGAAAAGTCTCAAATTGAGGTGTTTTTTTTTCTAATTGTATTATGAACTTATGAAGTGTACCATTGGTAATTTTTATCACCGCAGGTTTTTTTTATTTATTATTAATTGTGTCACGGCAATAAATTATATTTTAGCGATAAAAAGTGTAATATTTATATGCTTTTTGTTGCCTAGGATCTCTAGTGATCGGTATCTAGAGATTGAAGAACTAATCACTAATCACTAAAATATTAAATTACTAAATATTGCATTAGTTCGCAGAAACTCCGAAATAGCGCTTGTCTTCCCTCATTGGAAGAAAATTCATCACTGACTGAATAACCTCACCTCAAATTTTTTCTGTCTTTTCAGTCGTTGACCAGTAACATATATCGTGTAACTCTCCCCCCTCCCTTAGACGATATAACCTCACTTTTACACCAGTCTTACCAGTAAGCCCTCTTTTTTTAGGAAGTTTTGAAAAAGCAGCGGAATGGATACCGGATCCTCTAGGTTTTTTTTTTGCTCGATATGTCTTGAGTGTGAACAAATACTGGAAGCCCTGCGAAGCGGATGTCGCGGTAGCACCCAAGGGTCTCGATTTTTCCTTCTAAAAAAGACCCTCACTCGAAGTATGGTGTTATGGAACTTGCATACGTATGTATGTACATCTACATACAGGCCAGGCGAGAGGAGGGTGCAAAAGGTATATCTGCGCGGGACTTCAAAGGGCCCGCAAATTTTCGTCAGATTCATAAAAAACCACAAAAGAAGTACAGTCTGCTAAGAACGATTGAATTGGTGATTTTAGGTGTTGAAAACTTTGGACCTTCGATGATATAATACAAAACCAGGAAAGGTCTTCTCGCATGAATTTGTAATTTTAATTTTTTTAGAGGATATTTTTCATTAAATAAATTTTCCCACATTTGGGTCCGCCTAAGGCCAAACATGCCTCTTGAGTTTTACTCGTATTCCATGATCCGCTACCCTGATTGAAACTTCCTGTGCCCCCAATTTTCTAAATCATCAACTGATTACCTATTGATTAATCCTGTTGGCGTTAACTAGCGCACCCTATCACTCTTATCAACACCGGGTCGTGAATTATGATTTGCTGGTTGGTCCTCGATAAATAACATGTGAATGAATTATCCGGTGTTTGTTATTCAACGCCTCGACGGTGATGTACATGTGATCGCGACTCCTGAATCGATACTATTTTTTATTTCGCTTATTCGCGTGTTAATTTTCATTTTATTTCAAATCGAATAACGCCAAGTATATTTTATTTTGTAGCAATCGGCGATGACAAAACTACAAGATGAATATTTCCACAATCAAATCGAGTGGAGCAACAAATGGAATTTCAGGTATGTTTTTATCTGTTACTTGTTGCATGATAATGGACATTTTTCACGATAAAAACGCAAGTGTGTGTAGTTGAAATTTTTAACTGAAAAATTACACATATTTAGGTTGAGTTATTCAAGATAGCCGAAGAATTCCCCTTTCATGATACTACCTGAATTATTAACTTGATTGATGTATTGTAATTTTATGAGTAGACTTGGTTCTTTAAAAATGCCATGAAGAAATCTTTAAATTATTCCAACAGAATTTGCTGAAATGCGGAATAGGAATTTGGATTACATGCTATTTAATCGAAATTACATGAAAAATTTCAAGGTTTATTGTTACAAATAATTTCCACAAACCATCAATGACTGTCCACAGGGGCGACTTTAGACATAGGCGGCAAAATTACGTTCATGAAGTCACTTGTGTGGTACAATTGTATGAATCACTTGCAGAAACGTTGTTTTTAATTTTTTTTTTTTTATTACCAGAAGATGCGTCGTTTTTGTTTTGATTTCTTTTTTTTACTAGTGGAAGATTACTTCCATTTTATCTAGTTTTTTCATTTTTTCTCTTTTTTTTAAAGACAAAATGAGCCATCAGAAGAATATGATTCAATTTTGTTTTATATTTCAATATTGTGTGGGAAAAATTGAAAGGGTGGCAATTTTTAAATATCCTAGGGGCGGCAAAATCCAACTCTATGGTATTGCTGTATCGCCCTCTGGTCCCCTGCCGTCACTATGGAGTTGATACTCTGAACGGTTGTTTGCAAGTCTGTCAGAGTGGACCTGATGGGGGCGGATGATGAGGGTATGTTGTCAGTGATGTCCTTTATCTGCTCTAAATCATACGAGCGTCAAAAACTTGCGTGTATTCGGGTGGTATAGTTTTCACGCGCATGCGTCAGCACTTGAATATTCATCTAGGTCCTACCTGCGAAGCTCAACTATTAATATAGCATTGTTGTGAATGTAGCAATACCGTAATGAACGTTGTAATGAAAAGAAAAACAGAAGACGTCAACTTTTTTTGAAATTTTTGACATTTGAGTGACTTTTCTATAGTAAAATCAAACCTAACTTACCTTCTCTTTGAGAAGGCACCAAGGTCTGAGGGATTTCAGATTTGAGTGATTTTTTAAATAGTGAAATCAAACTTCAACTAACATCTCTTTGAAGGGGTATCAAGGTCTGAGTGACTTTTTTATAACAAAATTAAACCTAACCAAACCTCTCTTTGAGGAGGTACCAAGGTCTGAGTGATTTCTCTTTTTGAAGAAACCTACCAACACCAAATAAATTGAAAAAGATCATATAGGTACGAGTACAAGTGTTCTTTTCTGGAATTAGAGCGCCAAAAATCCGCTCTTATCACAGGAGGGACTACAACATGCAAAGTTGCCAATATTAAATTACAGTTGAGCTCCGCAGGTAATGCCGTTTGGGCCATTATTGTCATATAATTAAAAAATTCATGACAAAAAAAATGAAAAAATAAGTTTTATTTGTGTGAGAAACTCATTGTAAAATTTCCAAAAAATCAATATTTTCGGCAGTAATGACATTTTTAATCATTCGCTCCATTTAAAATGATAATGTAGCTAAGGTTGGGGGTCTTCCTCGCCCACTAATTGAATAATGTTTTTATTGTTTTTCTTGCTCGTGTGAAATCCGCACAAATTCCGCTTTTTTATGACTCCGATATTTATCTATAAATCTATTTATGATTATTCTCGAGCCTTCATCGATTTAATTGTCTGAATCTATTATATATTTCACAACAAAAGCTAAATCTATCAGCGATACTTTCTGTAGATATAGTTTTGATTGCTAAGAAGGTTATTTTTACCTAAACACGTCTCAAATAATTAAACCAGCTTCACTCATATTTATTTATCAATTTATAAAGAAAATGGTAGTCGAAAATGTTTTCTCAAATACGAATTTAATTAGTACTTTGGATATTTTGATTTCAATCCCCACCTTTTTGGTGTGTGAAGATGTTAGACAAGAAGCTTGATTTGTACTTGTTATCAGTTTGGTTGCAGTTGTGTTTGGTTGTTCAACCAGTTTTGTCGAATTTTTGTGTAAAATGAACGTCGATCCAACTCGATAGAATTTGTTTTCGCTTTATTCGTAGTTTTGTTATTTCAGTTTTGTTTTTATTTTTGGCCAAAATAGTCGTCGGCGTTGAACACCATTGATGGATTTCTTCGGTCCTCCTTTCAGGAGGGGATTTTTCTGCGACGATGATTCGATTCGATATCCGAATAAACATTCAACAGTCTCTACATTTACTGCGTATTTTACTGCGATCTCGTGCACCGTAGCTTTGGTAATTGCGCAATATTTGTAATCTGAGGTGAATTGGTTGTGATGTCGTATTTTACAGGTCTTATATGGCGAATATGTCGAAGTAAAACGAGCCAAAAATACTGGATTGTTGGCTCGTTGGAGAAAAACCGAAACGGGGTTATATTATAGTAGGATTTTTCGCACGTTGATTTGTTATGGTAACGGACTCCTGCACCAATATTTGATCACCGAAGTGGCTAAATTCGTCGTTGGCCGCTTAAGACCGAATTTTATCGCGGTATGTGGCTTAGATATTGATAAAGTGTGCCAAAATAGAAGCCACGAGTATATCACCGATTATCGATGCAGGGCCAGTGAGGATGTGGTTAATAATAGCAGGTTAATATACTCATTAATTCGTTACTTTAATTGACCTTGTAGTGGAGAGGGTTCTCAGTGAGGAGGTTAATGCTTTGATAAAAATTCACTTCGATGAAATTTGATAGAAATTCTCGTAGAAATTATCTCAGTTGTTTATCAAAGGTTGTCGTGGAAAGATACTTTGAACTGATAGCGAAGCATTATTTACTGTCTGCTCGAAATAAATGATGAAATTATTTTTTCAAATGGTTCAAAGAGATGTTGGTTAACTTGTTTATTTTTGGATTGTGCGAGCATGTGCACTCTTGGGGAATGAAGGACGCCCTCCATTCTTATATTAAAAAAAAAAAATTAAAAAATTAAAATCTCGAGTTATAGATTGAAAATTATAATTTTTTGTTTATGAAGCACTTTCCAAAAAATAAATAAATAAATAAAAAATATTCAATGTTGATATATTGAAAAAAAAACTAAATAACACATTCGAATCTCGAGTTGAAGAGAAAAATTCTATAACGAAAGTTTGGTTTACTGTCTCGATGGGTTCTGTCTTTATGAAGAAATTTGCAAAGTAAATCCTTCTTGGGTTATCTAACATTTTTTAAATTGAATTTTTTCAGGATATCGTTTCCTTCAGGTCATGCTTGTGCCTCATTCTACTCGGCAATTTTCATTGTGGTAAATTTTACTATAATATGTACAATTATAACGATTCTAACGAGCAACCAAAAGATTTTAAAGCTCATTTCATTCATTTTCAAAATAACTTCACGCGGCGTGTTTCGATTAAAAATTCTATGGGACGAATTAACATCTCAAATTGTATTTGTGTTGCAGAAAGCAGTGGAGAGGGGGACAAGGGAGACTTTGCCATGAGCCCACGTTTCTTGACGGACCCATGTACTGATAATTTTTCCCTTTTGCTTAGGAAGAGCCCAGATGTGGGCGATTTTCCCCTATTTCGTTCAGTTAATAAGTATTATGCATGAATTGAGGGGATGGGGCGGAAAACTTTCCGTGGGGTGAGAAGCCAATACATGCTCAATAGAGAAAGGAGTAATGCAAAGTTTCCTACGAGTAACGATATTTATTTCAATTCAATTTCGAATTTAATTCAAAAGGTGGCGAGAGGTCCTCGATGGCATGCTGGATGGAATCACGGACAACGTAACGTCAAGCTGACGGAGTCTTGGGTTCATATTCCAAAGCATACGTCAAAAGGAACCTCAAGTTGGGTTGCATTAGCAAAGAAGCTCTTCATTTGTTGATGGTTTCAAAGAGCTAATACACCTTGACCTTGACCTTGACCTTTTACAGACGCCGTTGAACTCAAGGTACATAAATCTACCTGGCTAGAGATACGGTGGTGTAAAGGAATCATTGTTGATGGATCTGAAAAGGTATAGAATGAACTAATTCGCACATCTGCAGAATCCGCTGAACTCAGGGTACATAAAGTACCCGGCTAGCGACGCGGTGGTATGTAGATGGGGTGATGTCTGATGTCTGATGTGTATCATCTTTACCCATTTTGGCTTGAAATTGTTACCTGAAGGATTGAGGCGGACTTGAGGAATATTTCCAGTTTGCTGAGGCAAAGTGTCAGTACTTCCCAAGTATTATCTGATGTTTATCTGATACAAAACGAGCTTCCTCATCTATCTCGGGGGTTTTCCAATGACTCAGTGTAGGTGTCCTTGAAAACAGTAATTATCTATTTGGGATCAGCCTTTAGTGATTTTTTATTGAACTTTTGGTTCATTATCAGCCCCTTGTATTACCTCAGTTGGCAATTCTCATAGCACTCGTATGGTTTGAGCTGCTGCGTCGTTGCACCTACTTGAATTTAAAATTAATCGAAACACACCGCATGTTGTGATTTCTTTTTAAACGAGTGGTTTTCTCGTGCAGTTGTACATACAAAAAAGAATGAAGACTGGGACATTATTTTGGAAACCTAATATCCAATTTTGCGTTTTATTGGTCGCCTGGTTCGTATCTATGTCTCGAATAATGGATTATCAGCATCACTACAGCGATGTGGTCGCTGGAATAGTCATTGGGAGCGTTGTAGCCATTGTTAACGTGCGTGGGTCTTATTGGTAACTCGAGATTTCTATTTTTTTTTTTACCTGAAATGTTGTTTCTGCAGACTGTCTTCTTTCATGGGATGTTCAACGATGCTGAACCAGCCTCTAGTTCTTACGTAGATATTTCAAATGAGAATGCATCCGAGACTCGTGGTCTTTTGCGAAATGACTCTTAGTATGAGGTGGAATTATTTATGAGATTATTGACATCAGAAATGTTTTTTTGGTTTAAGTTATGCATCATTTATTCATTTGGCAGCGTAGGAGTCCCTATGGGATGTTTGGATTACTTTTATGTACCTCAGCGTCTGTTTTTTCGTTGTTTTTTTTTGGTGATCTTGTTCTATAATATGTATTTGATTTTTTATGCTTTATTGAAATTAAAAAAAAAAAAATTGAAAAAAATCCGAATAAGAAAAATATATTATTTTATGAATAAAATAAG
>QBDW01002474.1:0-13793 GCA_003261595.1 Maconellicoccus hirsutus | reverse complement strand
TTATTTAATTAATTTAAAAATCCCAAATTTAAAATTATTTTTTAGTAATGATTTTATTAATAATAAAAAATTATCAATTTAATTTTAATAAATTTCAATTTAAAAAAGGTAAATTAAAAAAAATTAAATCTTTTTTTTTTGAAAAATTTGTATTTATTTTTCAAAATTTTGCACAAGTCACTTTCTGTCTTTACAGCTTCGTGACCATAAATAATAAATTTGGAGAAAAAAAGTGCATATGAATTAAAATGTCATTAATTTTCGAGTCAAAGTGACCCCAAAAAATTAAATATTTTATGACGTCATTGTTCTTCAAACTTTTTAACAAAAGAGGCGACATCCCCCCTCCTCAGGATTCGCAATAATCACCGGTCATAATTGCATCTTCAAGTCTATTTTCGTTATTCTTCTCATTCATTTTGACATTATATTTTCATGTCATGATAACACGTCATAGAATGACATATCATGATCATGAGTGACATATACGATGACACAAGCCGTTGTCATGACTACTTGTCATGCTCATGAATGATTCATAATATTTTCATGTTATCAATTAGGTGTCATAACAATTTGTAGATGACACTTCATTGTTGAGGTGACATATCATGGTCATGACTGATACCATAACAAGTCATTATCATGTTGATGTGCTATGGTTATGATTGACATGGTGATATGTAATGACAATGACTTATGATAAACGTCATTAGAATGGTCAAGTGTCATGGTTGTGTGTGACATATGATCACATCATGGTGTATCTCATAATCATGTTATGATGACGTCATGGTGACCTGAATAATGACGTAGTATTATGGTAATATGTCATGACGTTGCCATGGTGATAGGGTGATGACATGTGATAACAAGTCAGGTGATTATTTTTCCGTTTGAAAACGGGTTATGCATTGTATATTCATGTTCAACGAAAAATATAATTTTTTCATGTCACCACGTGTTATAGTCAGCAATGACATGTGATCATGTCATGGTAGCATGTCAAGTAACATGACATGATGACAAGTCATTGTTACGGTGACGTGACGTGATATCAAATGAGGTTTTCTGATGAGCATCATTATATGCAAGCTGATGCTTTATAGTACAGAACGAACACTAAACTATTTCTATAGGCCCGAACACCTGCACCAAGCTATATTTTCCCACACCCCTTCCTCCCATAATAACGTTTTTTTATTACATAAGAATCTCACCGATGAACTCTTTTTCTCAGTAGAGATACATAGAATTTTCGTGTACATACAAGGTATCCCAACATAATTTCTTTAAAAATTATAGTCCTGTGCGTGTTTTTTTAACACTAAGAATAAAAAATAAAATAAAATTTCAAGCCTACAAATACCAAAGCATCTAACGCGAAGTACCTCCTTGGTCCTTCCTTTCCATCGAACATTGCCACCAAAAAATTACCACCCACCGCGAAGATTTCTCACGAAATACATATATCTCCCGAAGCAAACTCGATGTACCACTTCATCGGATGACGATTATCGACCATAGACGGTATAGGCGCTTACACGAGCCGCGGGAATAGAGTTGTACAAATTATTAAATTAAATCACCCCTCGGACTATTATGATAAGCGTGCGAGATACGAGCAAACAACTAGAAACACACGTCCACACGCATCACAACACGTGTAATAAGTCTAACAAGTGGCACCGTTCGTAATCCAGTTGCTAACTTGATTTAGTAATAAGTATTTTTTTCGTACATGGCACGTGTCAACTCTCACATGTCCTCCGGTTTCGATTAGCACGCATCCGGTGTGGTTTTTACTACGTTTTTTCCTAATTTCCAAAGGGTGTGGAAAATTTACATCACTAAGTGGATGTAAAAAAAAACGTAGATCATAACTTAAGATATACTAATTGCTTCACGACGTTAGGGTGAAAGGTGCGAGTTACCTAGGTTTGTTCATTTCTACATCGTCTCTATGGGTTAATACTTTTACTTTTTGCATCCTGTTTCGTGTATGTACGATAAAACGCCACCCTTATGTAGGGTATTGTCGCTTTACAAATGAAAAAAAACGCATAAAAATACTTTCAACGAAAGCGATGTTTTGATTGACAAAATAAACTCTGGATACGTTATCGGCTCGATCTTTTTTCGTTATTCAATTTGAGGTGACAATCAACACCGCCGAAAACGAGTTTAAGCTATAAATGATAGCGAATAAGCCTCCACGAGTGGTACGATCTTGGAAGCCGGACATAGGGTGATACTCCGCAGACAATACAGAGGGTCACTTTGATCTTTATAAACTGCATTATCTGTCAACGTAACCTCATTACCGTGAGCCCTTAGTATACCAACTCGACTGTCCTCGTATTCACCGCTGTTTGCTAACCAATTCCCTTAACGCGTTAATTCCCTTTATGGTTCACCCTATTGGCTTAACCCTTCGAATACATTCATTAACATTCGATATCTGACTTACATGGATTTATAATCTGCCATTCGACACGTTCTGCAGTATTGTAGCTAATTGAAATTTACAACTCATTTGCATATACCTATAGGTAATTTTCACCTAGTAAGTTGAATTAAATTAAGAATGGTGTTGAATGTTGAAAATTTTCAGTGTCGACTTCAGCAAGTCATAATAGCGTAGAATTGAAGTAAAGTTCAAATTAAAGTAAATTCTATAAAAAAGTAAAAAGAAAGTACAATGTAATGTGCATTCGTATTTTTATTTCTGAATTAAAATATTGAAATCAAAATAAGCAAGTTGAAAAATTAAAACTGAAATATCAAAATCGAAACACAGGTAGTTAGAATATGGAAATATAAACATCAAAGTAAAAATATCGATGTCAAATACAAAAATCAAAATCGAAATATTATATTGAAACATTACCTAAATTAAAATATCGAAATATTTAAATCAAAACCTAAATCAGAATATGGAAACCATAATGAGAAAAGTAAAACACCAAAATTAAAATGTAATAATCAAAATAACGCTACCAAAACCGAAACATCAAGATCCAAGTTTTCAAATCGATACATAAAAACCAAAATATTAAACCGAAACATCGATGTCGAAATATCGAAATCCAAATTTAAAAATCGATACACAGAAAATCGAAATATTGAACCGAAACATCGAAATCCAAATTTCAAAATCGATATACGGAAAATTGAAATATCGAACCGAATTATCGATGTTGAAATATCAAAATCGATACACAAAAATCGATATATTGAACTGAAATATCGATATTGAAACATCAAAAATCGAAATATCGAAATCCAAATTTAAAAACCGATACACAAACATCGATATATTGAACTGAAACATCGATATTGAAATATCAAAATCGATACACTAAGATCGATATATTGAACTGAAATATCGATATATTGAACTGAAATATCGATATTGAAACATCAAAAATCGAAATATCGAACCGAATCATCGATGTTGAAATATCAAAATCGATACACTAAGATCGATATATTGAACTGAAACATCGATATTGAAGCATCAAAAATCGAAAAATCGAAATCCAAATTTAAAAATCGATACACAGAAAATCGAAATATTGAACCGAAACATCGAAATCCAAATTTCAAAATCGATGTACGGAAAATTGAAATATCGAACCGAATTATCGATGTTGAAATATCAAAATCGATACACAAACATCGACATATTGAACTGAAATATCGATATTGAAACATCAAGAATCGAAATATCGAAATCCAAATTTAAAAATCGATACACAGAAAATCGAAATATTGAACCAAAACATCGAAATCCAAATTTCAAAATCGATACACGGAAAATCGAAATATCGAACCGAATCATCGATGTTGAAATATCAAAATCGATACACAAAGATCGATATATTGAACTGAAACATCGATATTTAAATATCAAAATCGATACACGAAGATCGATGTATTGAATTGAAACATCGATATTTAAGCATCAAAAATCGAAATATCGAAATCCAAATTTAAAAATCGATACACAGAAAATCGAAATATTGAACCAAAACATCGAAATCCAAATTTTAAAATCGATACACGGAAAATCGAAATATTGAACAAAAACATCGAAATCCAAATTTTAAAATCGATACACGGAAAATCGAAATATCGAACCGAATTATCAATGTTGAAATATCAACATCGATACACAAAGATCGATATATTGAACTGAAATATCGATATTGAAACATCAAGAATCGAAATATCGAAATCCAAATTTAAAAATCGATACACAGAAAATCGAAATATTGAACCAAAACATCGAAATCCAAATTTTAAAATCGATACACGGAAAATCGAAATATCGAACCGAATCATCGATGTTGAAATATCAAAATCGATACACAAAAATCGACATATTGAACTGAAACATCGATATTGAAACATGAAAAATTGAAATATCGAAATTCAAGTTTCAGTCTTTGATACGCGAAAATCCAAATTTCAAAATCAAAGTACTGAATTAAAACATCAACATCGAAATTGAAATTTTTAATTAATATCGATATGGAAACGTTGAAGTGTAAATGCTAAACATCGAAACCTACAATCCTATGGTCATCGAAATGAAAAAATCGATGAGTTAAAATCGAAATGTTGAAATAAATATATCAAAATCCGTATGGCGAGTTTGAAATTCGATTTTTAAGGAGTTATTCATTCTTCGTACTTATTCAGTCACTCTTGTGTAGAACCATCGAGAGTGAAAATGAGCCCGGCACCAGGGGCAAATGTGCTGTACACAAAATAGCGATAATTTGACTAAATTATTAAATTACTCGACAATTTTTTCACCCTGGCCTCGTGGCCTCCTTGCCTTCTTCGTCAGCTTTGCCCTGGCGCATTTTTTAAAAATTCGAACAAATCGAGACGTACTAACGCTCCAAATATACGAAACAATCTCAACAAATTAAGTAATTTATATTACAATATTTCAAAACGAATTTTTCAGTGTTGCCAAAATACCTTGGAAAAATTCCAGCCAATACCTACTCTCTTGTTTTTACCCCAAATCTGGTGCATTTTTAAGAAAAATCTCCCTTCGGGTATTCCCCACTGTATAACCAATCAAACCACAATATTATCCATTTCGAATTAGATATAAAAAAAAAGGCCATGACCAAAATAAAATACCCAACGCCGCCACTTAGAAAACTAGCGAATTCAAAACGAACAAAAGGCGTGACTATTCGCAACAAAAGAAACATGTCAGTGTAACAAAACGATAAGCAATCGTCGTCAACGATTAATAATTAATCCTAAGGATAATTTCGATCAACAAGTGATCCGAATGAAGCGTAACGATATTAATAATTCTCTTGTATAACCACACGAGTCATCGGCTCTTCGGGAAATAGTTAAAGGGGGGGAGGGGGACGCCCAAAAATGAACAAAAATTTGAGCTACACGTTGATAAAAACTATACGCGTAAGCTTCGCCGAAGCCAGAAGGTAACGTCGAAAAAGCTTTAAATTGGAGTAAAAAGTCCGTGTTAATACTGAGCATAAATAGTTAATGAGAGTAACGTTTGAGTTCTCTATACTGTCAGTGGTGCTTATATATGCGAGCTTAATTGAATTCTCAACGCTTTGAGCGTGACGTATTTGCTTAACGCGAGAAATGTATTTGCGAATAACTTAAAACAACTTCATTACGTATGCGAGGTTAAAGCATCTGCGAAAGTATGGCTTTTAGACGAAAAGTTGCCAACGAAATCGTGTACCGATGAAGAAAGTCTAAATTCTAGTACTGATGAAATTTTACGTTTGCCTACGCCTTTTTGGAAACGTATATCGACGAAGGCCTCCTTAAATTAAAACACACACGTCTGTTTTCGTTCATTAATATTTACTCATCTGTGTGTGCAGACTCGCCAAGTTATACGTGGATATGGATGTATGCGCTGTGATGTGTACACGTGTTGATATAAAATAACGAGCTTTTCTTTGAGGAAGTACATTAAGAGAAAATTCGAGCGAATTTTCCGCAAACTCGAGCACTTTCTATAATTTCCAGACGGGAAAACTAGCAGACATTTATGAATTCGCGCGATGCACATTGTCGCGTTGAGACCTTGAATATAGGCGCATATTCCAAGCCCCTATACCGAATGTTAACTTTCGTATGTGTATGCACGAACGAGAGAAAAAAAAAAGAAAAAATGCACGCTCAACCACCACGATGGTAATTTAAGGGTATGAATGAGTTTTTGAGGAGAATATTCATTATGTGGGCGTACAACAGCGTATCGCAAATATAAGGAAAGGGCGCGTACACGAACGCGGGTGCAGAAGTGAGAACCATACTGTACACGGTTTTATACGCGAGTTTGAAAGAAAGGAAAAGGATAGTTATACGGTCCTGCAGGACTAAACACGGTACTGCGCGTTACTAAATGTAAATTGTTACCACAATATTAAATGGGCCAACTAATAACTGACAGAGTTGAGATACTGGCCTGAATGGTCAGTTATACTACGGTTGGTGGTTCTGTTGGGAATTGCGAATGTATTTAAAGGGTTTTGTACAACGTAGCGGTTACTATATAACTCGTCTACCGTGTTTATTATTTATTTACTAATTATCTACCCTATTACTTTATATTTCAACGGATACCATACCTGCTAGTATGTAGATATAAAGAAAATACACGCTCCGAATCATTTTCGTAGCCATTTTGGACCAACCGACTTAACGAATTTTAGCCCGTCCTATGTTTTTTCTCATACGATAAGAAAATTTCATTTTTATGTTCTATGAACAATACGCGGGATTAAAGGGTATCCTTTTTTAATTGCTTGTTTTTTACTATTTTTTATTTCCAAGATAAGGCTAAGTTTTATGATCAAATCGTTCATGATGTTTTAATAAATTGAAATATTTATAATAGAATAAGAATTAAAATATATTTCACTTTTAAACCGCGATTCTGCGATTTTTATAACGGATTTTTGTCATCGGGTTCGGACAAGTGGAGGGGGGGGGAGATATTTATTTTTTCACAGTATCGACTCAAATTTGAAATCGAATTTGAGCTACACTTCCTTACCACGACGATTAACAAAAAAAGTAATTACGCAAAAAAGTTTTGTATTTTTATGCTCTACAACTTTTGTTTAAACTTTTTCTCGATATCTCTAATATTAGCGAAGTTATTGCAAAACAGCTGCAATGTAAAGCTTCTAAAGTTCCTCCCCCCTCGCCAAAATATCTACTAAATAAACGTAATTTCAAGAATGCCAAATTATAAACTGGGTGACCAATTGGTCGTACCTCCCCCTCTCCCCAACATAAATTATTTTTTTGGTTTTATTGTAAAAATGGCAGAAATAGCTTAAACAATGTTAATTGGACGTTGCCTCTTACCTTCTTCATTAAAAAATCAAATTCCGTCTTATCAAACCATTATTAAGTTGAAAAATTGTAATTTATGTAATTTTTATCAATTCTAAAAAATTCGAATAAATTGCAATTTTTTTCAATTAAAAAGTGAATTGATAAGACCAAAGGCTAGGCAGGTAAGCATAAGCGATTTGCCCTCGGGTACAGATTTTGATGATATTTGGGTGAGAGGTGGGTACCATCGAGACACGTTCATGACCAAAATTTCAGCTCCCCCTCCCTCCCTTTTCGAGAAATAATTTTTTTCTCAAATTACAGTCAACGGATTTAATTGAAATTTTGCTACATAATAGACCCTTATAAGGGCCTTCCATGAAAAAATCAACAACCTCCCACTTCAATTTTTTCCCCTCCAAACGGGTGTTTTCAACTTTACTTATTTTTTGTAGGCATCTATCTCACTCTGCAAAATTTTCAAAGTTCATTTTTTAGATGTATTTTCGACTTCTATATATCATATATTTTTTCAAAAATTTGCCTCCACGGGGTCGTGGTCAAAAATCGCAAAAACCGCACGCGCGCGTTAGCCGATACTTCCCACTATGCGGTAGCGCCTCGTTTACACTTACGCGCGACGTTGCGTTAGGCATGTTACTACTACATACAAGCCTAACGCGACGTCGCGCGTAAGTGTAAACGAGGCGCTGCTGCATAGTGGGAAGTACCAATTACCGCGCGTGCGCTTAAGCTCAATACTTGAAAAATTTTTTTCTCAAAATCTACCGATTTTCGGGTTATGGATCATATAACGTCTTTTGTTTGAAATAATTTTAAGATTATTTTGCGATTTTTTTGGAGTCGATAAAAACGATTTTAAAAAAGTCGGTTATCGTATGTGATTTAAATCGTCTTTTGTTGTTTCATGTTGTAACGCGCCTGATGCCGCGCGTTGTTATGAACAAAGCGCTACCCCGCAGTGGGAAATACAGATGATCGCGCATGCGTTTGAACTCGTTACTTGGAACAATTTTTTTCTCGAAATTTACGGATTTTTGAGTAATTGACTATACCACGTTTTTTGATTTAAATAATTTGAAGATAATTTTGCGATTTTTTTCAAATTGAAAAAGTTGATTTTTGTATGTTTTTTGAGTAAAAAATTAAAAAAAACGATTCAAGAAACGCATTTTAGTGGTGATAAAATGATAGTAGGGGTTGTCAATTTTTGTGCATAGGTTATAAATAAAGGTCCACTATATACTAGAGTTTCAATCTACCCCCTCTTACCGTTTTTAAGGAAAAAATTCCCGTCTATTTTTCAATTAGGAATTTTTAGGAAGGGAAGAACTGAAATTTTGTTCATGAACATATCTTAACAGTACTTGACTAGTAACTACCCGCTCAATTTCAATTTTTTTTTGAAAAAAAAACGAATCGGCCTGCTTACCTGGTTATGGCCTTTTTCAAATAATAAAAAATAAAAACCCTCAGCTAACCAAAAAAAAATAAAAAATGAAATACAAAAAACATAAATTTTGAAAAAAACAAAACAAAATTAAAAATAAAATAGACAAAATATAAAAAAAATGAAAAATTGAGTGAAAAAAATTGAAGATTGATAGCACTAAAATACAAAATTTGAATGCTTTCTTTTATTACTCAATATAAAATTTTTCAAACGTGTAATTTAAAAAAAATTAAAAATTGATCGCTGTAAAAAAACATTACTCCAAAAAAAGACTGCAGATTTTTAAACGAAAGATTTTGAAATTTTTGCATTTTTGTTCAATTCATTTTCAACATCTTATAAATAAATGTACCAATTTCAAAATTTTTTCTAGGTCATGCCAAAAATTTAAAGATCAAAAATTAATGAACGAAATCCACCCGTCTTCTGTGAAGTCGTGACTTCCTCATTCAGAAGACCTTTTTCCTCCCCCCCCCCCCGTCAATTTTGGTTACATCACATGTAGCGCTTTCAACTAGAAATACTTCAATAAAAAAATTCAAATTATTTTCAATCTCAAACTAGAACCAGTTCGCATAATACGTCGGTTTATCATTTCAGTTAAAAATCCAATTCCACACGTTTGGTTTTTTAACATTTCAAAAGCACCAGAAATATAAATACAAGTAACAGGTTGAATTTAGATATGCCAGTGATGAAATCCTCTAGGGGTATGAAACGGCGTCTTTACGAGTTTTAAAAGAACCTCGTTTATGTTTATTTTATTATATAGGTAGGAATTCGTTCTAATTGTCAATTTATGCGTTGAATAAATTGAAAAAGTTTTTATTTTGCATGAGTGACGAAGGCAACGAAAAGATTTCACCGGAGTTCCGAATCGTATAGGTGTTCCCCTTGTGTTGGTACATTTCTATGTTAACTTTCCCAGGTAGTTTATGAGTATGGAAAATTTTCGTTGGTGTTTTCACCAGTCGTTTATCTTGCTCGTCGAAGAATATTCTTGAGTTTCAGTTTTATCGATATTTTATAATAAATTTTAATTTTCGATTTTATAAAATAAAAATGGTTATAATTAAAAACCGAAATTTATCACATGTACACTCGGCAAATAAAAATAAAAAAAACGTAAATATAAATTCGAACTTTATAACTAGATCCAGGTCGAATTGAGAATTACACCGGAAGACGAATAGGCCTTAAAACCATCCTACGAGTATAATTTTCTAACGGGATAAATGAAGCGATTACGTCGGTACGGTAAGGAGCGTTATTTATTCTTAAGACATCAACTTCGGTAGCCTCAATAAAGCAAAAGTACTTCGAAAAGGAAATGGCGTGTTATTTGCTCGGCGTGTAAGAAAAAGAAAATGTTCGGAATGGGGGTTGCCACTTGACTCGAGTATTTATTGACTCGTGCTTGTCTACATACCGCGTGTATGTGTAATCCAAAGCTGGGGAAATAAATCTACATTTAAGTAGACAGATAGGAGAGAATTTCCATTTCTTACGCTCGTGTTACCGGCGCTTTCTCCGTCTTTCCCTTTTTTTCACTAAACCAAACTAATCTCGGATCTTGACAGTGTTTTTTAATAATTTAGATTTTACCGTAAAAAGATGCTACCGCTGTTTATAAAAATTCGCAGGTACATGAAATGTGAATTTGCGCTTATCATTTCCGGTTAATGGGTGAAACGTTGCGGATTGTTTTTTTCGACAGATTTACGCGTATTTTTTTTGGCTACGTCGAGTAGGCGTTGTTTTACGCGTCGATGGAATTTTTCTTCCGATTGGTAATTTTCATAAATTAAAATAATCGAGAAATACCAAATATCTGATATTTTTTCGAATTGTGTGATAATTTTGAAAATCATGTTATCAAAAAAGTTGTAAAGTTATTGAAAATTATGATTTATGAAAAAAAATTCTATGATCAATTTTCTACCGAGATAATTTGACTTTTTTGCGAAAGAGATGAGGAGTAAGTTAGTCATCTAGCTATTTCGAAAGGAAAAATATTTACGACAAAATTCTTTGCTCCTAATCATGGGAAAAAATTTCAAAATACAAAACAGGTTGCAATTTTTTTCAATCAAAAAGTTAATGGATTGCACGAAATATCCGTTCTGTAAAATCTACTTGAAAGCTTTTCACAAGAAACTCACCCTTTCCCCTCTTCCCGCAGTTATACACACACCATCACATACCATTACTTCATATCCGCAATCCTGTGTTTTACAAATCGTATATTTTTTTAAATAAAACCGAAGGATAAAAATTTCAAAAGTTCAATGCCCTTCTCGAATTTCTGGGTAAAATTGAAATTTTCTTCAATTTGCAGCACTTGCATATGGATAAAAATTTTCGTTACGAAGAAAATTGTGAAATTACTTAGTAATAAATTAATATGGCAAATTTTATTTAAAAAAAACGTAAACGATGAAAATGACTCATTTTTGCAATAAAATATAAATATCTTCGTCTTCGATTATTCTTCCATCTTTCATTTTTCAATTTTTTGGTTGAAAAAAGGAACAAAAAATCCAATCCCTTCCCTCCATGAAAAATTCTTGAATTTCAGGCATTCATACGTTGACGGAATTCGAGTAAAACATTCTCAAGATGACAAACTGACATGACATTTTTGTTGATGATAATTTTCAAAAGAACATTTCTGTAAAAGAGCATTCGCTATTGGTTTTGCAGAAGGGGGGGGGGGTAAGTTTGGCTAAAAAAAAGTTCTTCAGCGATGGAACGTCATCGTGGAGAAAAGGATACAGCATCAGTAAGCTTCACGAGAAAATAAACAATCGAATGCTCAAGCGTTATCAGAAGAAAAATTTTTTCGACTGTTCGCTAATGTCAAGAAAAAATTTAGCGTTCACCCCCCCCCCCCTCCTACCCTAACTGTTGTACAGAGGTATCGCCAAGTTATTCAGGAAGAACAAGAAAATTGCATCAGGAAATGATCAATCAAATTGAGTTCTAGTAGTAATAAAGATTTTCATCGATTCGTTCATAGGAGCGCTAAAGTGCTGTTCTGTGATTGGCGGAAAAGCCCGCTTTATTCAAAATTTGTTTAGATAAATCGATAAGTAACAACAGTGAACGATTCGATTTAAGGGTAAAGATTCGAAATCAAGAATTTTACTGAATATTAGTTGATGCAATAATTACAAAAATTTTATATAGCTTTGATTTTTCATAAAAACGTCCATAATGATTGCAATAAAATGTAATAATCTTAGCAAATCCATACGAAATGGATGACTACGTCGTGAAAAAAATTACAGTTATCGACATGCACTTCAAATGACAAACCACTTAACCTCAACATGTACCTCAATATTTCAAAAATCGTTTGAAAATGAATAAAATTTATTACGAAAAACCACGACGCCATTTCTAAAGCACATCTCGAGTATCCTCTAATATGTAAATTATACCAGTATATACTTTATTAATAAGCTATTTGATTTCACAAGAATCGTTCTTACGGAGAAGTTATAAGATTACATATTCAGTATGTAAAATATGAATACGATTAGTTATCTCGTGTAATATGACACGAAAATTTGATTCGCATCACTCGGTATGTTAGTTAGCAGAGTGCATCTCTTGAGCAATTTATCAAGCGACTAATTAGACCATATTACGGCACAACTTGACGGTAAAATGTCACCTCGGTATACACATATAAAACGAAAACGAGATACGAATAAGGAAAGAAAAAAATACACAGTGAAGTACACATAAACGAAAATCATATGCAAATTGTCAGTCTAAGGTATCAATAGATGAAAGTATAAAAGCGAAAGGGATCGCCTTTAAAAGATGCTATCAGTTATTCTGTGTGATGTTGATGTTCTAAGAGGGTGCTCAAAAGCAACGATATTCTGTTTATGTATCGCATCTGACATATTTTGTTAAAATTGTGACATGATGGTTATTATAGTAAATCCCAAGGCGTACCATAAACCCTGCCCTTATCGCGCTATCCGCATTAACGTGCCATTATTCAATCGAGTACTGCGTACACGCGTAACGCGTACGTACTTTTTTTACATTCTAAAAGTTTAATTGTTGTCAAAATATAGTAACAGATTTTACACCGTATTGTGTGAAACTTTCTTTTCTCCTTTTATACTTATTTTTAAATGAGGTTCGACGTAATCGATAGAAATTGACAAGACGTGGTTTTCAAAGAAAATCATTTCCAATCATTTTCATATATATTTGTAAATTTGATATAGGCTTAGGGCATATATATTTTTTTCATAATTTCACAACAATAATGAAGTCCAATTGATCTGACTATTGGACTGATTTAATGGATTTTTGCCAAATTATGTAGTTCCACTTCATCAGATTTTTTATTGTAATGAAAGAGGTCACATAGAAAACTGCAAACGCACGTTTTAGTGTGAAATATAAAAAACACGTGCTGAAATTACATTGTACTGCAAAACACACTGGAATGACAATTCACCGCAAAAAACATTAAAATTACCATTTACTGCAAAAAACATTGGAATTAACATCTATCGCAAGAAGCACCGAAACTACATTACACTGCAAAAAGCATTAAAATTTTCTTCTACTGCAAAAAGCATTGAAATTTCCTTCTACCGCAAAAAACATTAAAATTACTTTCTGCTGCAAGAAGCATTGAAATTACTTTCTACTGCAAGAAGCATTGAAATTTCCTTCTACCACAAAAAGCATTGAAATTACCTTCTACTGCAAAAAACATTAAAATTATTTTCTGCTGCAAAAAGCATTGAAATTTCCTAATTTCCTTCTACCGCAAGAAGCATTGAAATTTCTTTTGCAAAAAGCATTGAAATTACTTTCTGCTGCAAAAAGCATCAAAATTGCCTTCTACTGCAAAAAGCATTGAAATTTCTTTTGCAAAAAGCATTGAAATTTTCTTCTACTGCAAAAAGCATTAAAATTT
>QBDW01002471.1:0-10136 GCA_003261595.1 Maconellicoccus hirsutus | reverse complement strand
AAAAAAACGATAACACGCGGTTGAATAAAAAGGTCATACTGACCAATGTCCATCTATACTACTACAATACGGCAATGAGGCGTATTTGCTGAAATAAATATTTATGATTATGAGAAAGGTGAAAATTGAAATGAGTAGGTAGTCGGGCAGCGGACTACTACTGCACAGTGGGAAATGCAGATGACCATGCGCGATCATTAATTTTCACCAATACGCAGCAGGTGAGAGAAAATTTTGAAAAAATATTCACGTGATTTGGTGGTGAGAAGAGCACTTAGTACAGAAGTTTCAAAATTTTCACTCACCGAAGCCATACTCAAATATCAAAAACAAGTTAAGAAACGGGAATAAAAGAAATTAAAACGAGTACAGAAGTTTCAAAATTTTCACTCACCGAAGCCATAGTCAAATATCAAAAACAAATTAAGAAACGGGAATAAAAGAAATTAAAACGATAAGTTTATTATATAATCTCTGGGTAACACCAAACTCACTCTAAAGTGGTGGTTCAAACAGCGAATGCGAAATTATTTGAAAAAGTTGCAAATAACGATGTGATTTTTTTTTGGATTTCAATGATTGTGTAAAAAAAAGTGAAAAAAGTTACATGGTGGCGCTCCCGGTGTCATGCCTGCGAACTATATAATGTGATTTTTTATTTCCATAAGACATAACCGGCCGTGGTCTTGAAGCTAAAATTTTTTAAAATTCTCAATTATTATTCATTTTGTGCAAAAACATTGAAAAACACAGCTTTCAGGGTCTATTAAACCAAAAAATACTCACCTGACTTATCGCATGTCATCACCATGCCTATTATCATGATATGTGTTCATATATGTTATCATGATACCACAACAGCATATCAACATAATATGTCATCATTCAGGTCACCACGACGAGCCATCATGACATAATCGTGAGATATCACCTCGACAATAACGCGCCATCATGAACCATGACATGATCAAATGTTACTGATGAGCATGACACATGACCATGACGATATGTTCATCATAACACGTCATCACACATCACATGACAATCATAACAGGTCACCACGACAATGATTTATCATTGTATAAATCCCTCATAATCATGGTATGTCACTATAAGAGTGACGTGTCATCAATGACACGTTACGATGTCTTGAAAATACCAAAATTGTCATTTATAAGCATGCCACGTTGCCATGACAACGACTAGTCATCGCGTCATGTCATTAGATATGCTGCTATATGATCACATATCACTCATGAATACATCCCCCCTCCTCCTTTATTTCTCTTTTTATTCAAAAAACGTCTCGATTTTACTTTGATTGTATTCATTTTTTTAAAATATCAAAAAAAAATTGTCGCATTTTTTAAAATGGGTTTTTGCCCAAAATGAAGTATAATTGAGAATTTTTAAAAGTTGTAACTCAAAGACAGCTATTTTTTTTTGCAATTTAAAGTGGCAACGCTAATACTCATGGCGAAATAATAAAAATAGAAAAAGTAGAAAAAAATAATAAAATAAAAAATGATAAAATGAAAAAATACGCCTCTGGCCTTGGTAATTTTTTCACAAAATTAATTTATTATGCGTCATTACTTAGTAAATATATTTCGATTTCCCGATATCTGGTGAAATTACGAACCCCTTCTTCGCTATCGAGTTTTGTGACATATTTTCGAAGGGTTTGGCGACGCGGGAGCGGGATTTCGTGAGCACTCACGAAGTGTTACGTGCGTGTCGCGAATTGGGAAAATGTCAACTAGGTGTAATTGAGTGCTCGGTTTCCTCCCCCGTGGTATTTTCACCCTCTTGATGGTTGCATATCGCGGACGATAATCTGCGTAGGTCGATTTAGGGGCTTTGAGGTTGCGATTTTTATTTCGGTGAATTCTCGGCTTTGTTATGGTTTCCGTCTTTCCAAGGAGGAGGCAGGTTTGACCTCGAGGTAGAAGAAGCGAAGAAGGAACCGGCGAATGGGTTTACTTAGGCTATTACGTGTGCATTGTGTATGTACACACGAATTCGGGCGACCGCGACGATTAAATAATTTAAAACGCAATATGGAATATATTTTTTCGTATTTTTTTCTTGCTTTTTTTTTTGAAATACTAATAAAACGATTTGTTACACGGTGCGAAGATGAACAAGGGTAAGCAGGTCGGACGTTCTGCAATAATTAACCAAGGTCGAGATCTCAAACATGGCGCATTTTTCTGCATTATAGAACGGACGACGGCGGCGGACGCGTCTCGCGGAGGCGACCGCGAAAAGCGGGGTTTAATGTGCGGAAAAAATTGTATAAATAAAACGCACGCATACGCGTACGAGGCGACGGCTGCAGGAAAAAAGATCGTAGCCAACGCCTACGGTCCATTATGTCAGCTTCCTAGTTTCCGAATGAAAACAAATTATTACGCGGTTGCGTCGTCGCGTCTATGGAAAGGTGTCGACAAGGCGGACTAAGTCGGTTGTAGTTTCAGTGCCGATGAATTTTCCCTCGTCGGAGTTTTTTTGGTACACGTGAGATAAGTAGCGAAGTCTGCGTTGATGCGCGTTTAAAAGGTGTGAAGTACTCGGTGAATTATCTTGGTCGTTTGTGTTTGCAGTCGCGCTTCAAAAGGCGTTGCTGCTAGGTACACGGACACGATGTTTCCGTCTACCTTGTGACCGCTGACCGTCATGCTCGATTGGTGTTTATGAATCGTGTCTAGGCGAGACCAACTCGTACAATATAGTTTCCGTAGCGAAATGGTACGCGGTGATGGTCGCTGGAACGATGGTTCAACGAACATCGCGCATTGGTAACGAATTCGCCGCAATGTGTGTTTTCGGGTTTCAATCGAGGTCAATTCAGGGAGCTTCAGGAAAGACGCGAATGGGTGATTTTCGACAAATCGGAGTCTCTACCTTAAGAGTGTTCCGAAATTATCGACTTTTCAGGAATTTCCGAAAAAATGACGTTGGTAATGTTTCATTTGCAAAATGGTGATCGATAACGACGAATATGAGGAAATCAGTGAACCACAAATAAATCAAGAGTGAAAGTATCAAAATAAAAGAAATGTATTTCAAAAATCCAAAAAACATATTTTTTGATAATTCGTTCACAATCGAGATTTGCCCCAATAATTTAGAAAAATTTGATGTATTTGTCATTTAGAACAGTCTCGATCTTTTATTATCGTAGATTTACGGTTTTTTGGACCAATCGCATCCGAACATTTCCCATTAAGCGAGCATAGCTCATAATCATATATACATGGGAAAGAAGGGGGATGGTGAAGTATAATTTTCCAAAATAAAATTTGGTAATAGGAAAAAGATGGTATAAAATTTTAATGTTCATTGTGATAAAAAAATAAAGAAAGAATTTTATAGCAGTGATCAAGGTAAGGTACTTCCAAAAAAAAAAAAAAACATTAAAACGAGAAAAATTTACAACCTTACAAAATTTTGTTGAAAATGTATTTTTCATGTATTTGCTGCAATAAAACATTAAAAAAAAATTATTGCAGTAGTCAAGTCGGTGCTGATGTTTCAATTTATTCTGTTTTTTTCAGCAACAACACCGACTTTTTTCAATTAAAAAATAAAAGATGAAATTACCCGAACGAAAAAAAAAGCAAAATTTTCTGTATTTTATCGCAAAAATGTTTCAATTTTTTAGGAAGGGGAGGGAGGGTTATGTGTTATTTGCTGCAAAAAATCATTGTTAACTTTGAATAAAAATTCTGCTTGACGTGGGAACCACAATTTATTCTGTTTTTTTCAGCAACAACACCGACTTTTTTCAATTAAAAAATGAAAGACGAGGAAATTACCCGAACGAAAAAAAAGGCAAAATTTTCTGTATTTTATCGCAAAAATATTTCAATTTTTTAGGGAGGGAAGGGGGGAGGGGGTTATGTGTTATTTGCTGTAAAAAATCATTGTTAACTTTGAATAAAAATTCTGCTTGACGTGGGAACCACAATTCATTCTGTTTTTTTCAGCAACAACACCGACTTTTTTCAATTAAAAAATGAAAGACGAGGAAATTACCTGAACGAAAAAAAAGCAAAATTTTCTGTATTTTATCGCAAAAATATTTCAATTTTTTAGGGAGGGGAGGGGAGGTTATGTGTTATTTGCTGTAAAAAATCATTGTTAACTTTGAATAAAAATTCTGCTTGATGTGGGAACCATGATTATCTCAGTTAACTACAATTCACATTTTGAAATATTTAGGAGGGGAGGGGAGGGGATAATTTTAACTTTTCAACATCAAGAAAAAATCTCCCCTCTGCCAGACCCATCCTCGAATGTTTTAACAAAAATTTTGACGAGTTTTGGAAATCGATGCAATAAAGTTGACACTGATGAAAAATTAAAAAAAACATAATATTAAATATTACGAAATGAAATGGACTGATTTGCTGAAAAAAAAAATTAAAAAATCGATCATTCATTTTAAAAAAAAATTGAAATTTTCGAAATGCGTTGTATAAATTTGCAAAATATTTTACCCCTCTCTCTCCTCAAAAAAAAATCAAAATGGCGAAAATCTAAAATCCACATTTGAATACGTACACGACCAGATGTATCGAACACTGTTCAAATGTTGTAATGTAAATAAAAACAGTAGTTAAAAATTTAACGTAACGAATGAAATCTTGAATTTTAAGGTTTTCGCGTATCGATGCGCATTGCTAAAAAATAATTATTTTTTTTGTTTTCAGGTACGTTGATTTTACATTCTCGGTGTGTACGATTTGATAATTAAATCGATTGTTGGAACGTGTAAACGGATCGTTTATGGTATTACGATATTGTCCTCGAACGTACGTATTATTAAACCTGTCATAGATATACGCGTGATAGCAAATGGCGAATCGATTTGGTTTAAAGTTTTCGTCGGCGAAGGGAGCCGGACGAAGACGAGGATGTATTGTATTTCGCGAAAAAAGCTGCGAAAATTTTCGCTCCGGTGTTATTTTTGTTAATAAATCACGAGCTCGCCGATGATTGAAAAGAAAAATATGGAATTTTCGATTTTCTCGTTCGTTGGTATTTTTTAATTCGACGATAAAAAATATTCCTAGGGATGCTTTTAATATTACGGGGCACTGAGGTGGATTTTAATTAGAATCGGAGGCGAAAATTTCCAAATATGCCTTCGGTTATCGCGACCTTTTGCCAGGCATCGAGGGTGAATTTTTCACCGAACGGAATTCCATTACGGTGTGCAAAAACGAAGGTACGATATCGATATAAAACATCAACCCGCGTTCGCGTTAAACAAATTGAAAAATTACCACCTTAGGAAAAGGCAGGTGGATAGGCCGTGGAGGGGTATTTCAATTAAAAACTTTACATAGGCAACGCCGTAGCCCAGCGAAGCCCGGCGATATTAACATTATCGAATTTACCGCCGCGGACGTCCCGCCGGCCGCGGTAAATTGTAAATTACAGCCTAGAAATAACGAAAGACGAACGAGGGGTTTTTTGTTCCGTTTTCGCGCGACGCTCTCGAGAGCGTCTTCTCGGGCGCGGTGGCTCCGCGGGCTCGATACGCATCGCGCCGTGACGCGTCGCGCAATCGATCGCGTGTTCGTAATTATTTTAAATTCTACGCGCTTTGACGTTTATGCCGAAGGGAGGATTTGTGACCTAGTTTAAACGACCGGGGGGTGACTGTGGTGTTGAATTTTGAATTTTTTTTTTTTGAAAATTTGCTCGTCGAGAAATATTGGTGTTTATTTCGAAGTTGATTTTTCCTGTTTGATTTGGCTGGTGAACAGGAGGTGGCGGGGGGTTTAATGGATGATGAAATTATGTGATAGTTTGTGAAAACTACCCTCGGAATAGCTGTTTTGAGGTTACGTTTTTGGTAACTGTGACACAATATCGGATTATTAATGTTTTTACTAAAAATGAAGTATGTTTTTTTGCAAAAAGCGTCAAAATATCTTCACGACCTGTTTAATCACCGCAGAAATGAATTGTGAAATGGATTTTTTTGTAATAGAAGATAGAATATGTGATAAATCCGATTTATATGCCAAACTGCCAACCTATTGCGTCATAGGTGTTGAAAAATAATTTCTTACAATTTGATCAAAGACGAAATCTAAACTTTGTTGCGAAATTGCAAGCCCGCTGCTGAAATTTACATATGAATTACTTCTCATTGTCGGTTGAAAATTTCAATTTGCTATGAGTAGGCGGAGATGAGGAGGAGCCTGAATGGATCGTTTATTGGCATCGCAAAGCAGCAGAGAATTTCATTTGAATAGAGAAAATTTTCGGAAAATCAAAAAAAATTTTCCACGAACAATTTTTTAGGTTAATTTTACGATGGAATAAATCAATGACGTCATTGATGTAATTTTATTGACAATTGTCAGCATTGAAGTTTTCAAAAGTTTTCTTGATTATTTTTTCACAATTTGAAATTTTTATGTCTTGGCTATAGCACACAAAATCGAAAATCGTCTCAAAAAAGCGTCACACGATTGTCATGGCGACGTGTCATGCTCATGAGTGATGATTTTAATATTTTCATGTCATGATAACATGTCATTGATGACAAGTCATCGTTATGGTGACATATCATAATCATGAGTGACATATTACATAATTCATGACACAAGCCGTTGTCATAGCGACGTGTCATGCTCATGAGTTATTCTTGGATATGTTCATGTTATCATAACAATTCGTTGATGACATGTCATTTTTATCATGATTATGAGTGATATACTACACCTTAATAAGTCATTATCATGATGACGTGTTACGTTTACGATTGACATGTGATATGTAATGACTTGTTTTGATGAACGTAATCGGAATGGTCAGTGTCATGGTCGTGAGTGGCATATGATCATGTCTTGGTGATATGTCAAGTAGCATGTCATGGTGATAGCTCATGATTATGTCATTATGGCATGTCATGGTGACCTGAATAACGACATATTATGATAATATGTCATGGAGTTGTCATTGTAATAAGCATGGTGATGATATGTGATGACAAATCAGGTGATTATTTTTCCCCCTTAAAACGTGTTATGCGTCATATTTTCATGTTAAATGAAAAATATAATTTTTTCACGTCACCATACTACATCATTGATGACTATTTGTTGTCATGGTGACATGTCATGGTCAGGAGTGACATGTGATCATGTCATGGTAGCATGTCAAGTGACATGATATGATGACATTTTTTTATTATGGTGACGTGGCATTGTTGCGAGTGGCCTATGACATCAAATGACGTCTTCCGATGAACATCATTGTCGCGAAGTGACATGAAAATGTTACACTGTGTTACGGACTTGTACATATTGTTTTGTCCTATTTTTCGAAGATGTTCATTTTTCCTCCATTGTTTTCTCCCAAAAGCATCATGCAAATGTGTAAAAAATTTCGCTCCTGTTTCGTAACCTACTAATAATTGTGTTTCAAGATCACATTTTTTAGAAAATAACGGGGATAACAAAATTCAAGATTTTTAAATTAATCAAATTTTATAGAAGTGAATAATTTCCATGTATACTTAATTCGTTTTCGCTGTTTATCAACAAAATACCATAATTTGAATATTTTCCTAGAGTGGGGGGGGGTAATTTTAGAGGAAAACTTTCCATGCAAAAGTTGTTCAGAATCATGTAATCTACATTTTCTGTACGAAACGTTTCTTCGTATTTTGTCAAATTTCGCCGTAAATCTCACTTGATAGTTGTAATTATCAACAAAACACCGCGATTGAATTATTTCACGTGTTACGATGCAAGTTTAGCGCAAAACTTTCATACAAAATCCTCGCAGAAATTTCCACAAAATCAATTTGTCCCAGCGACCTGAAAAAAAAACACGCTGAAACTCACTTCAAACATCCTTTTCAATTTACCTGCGCAAACTCTGGGAAATTCTCGTTCCGAGATGAACCACGACAAACTTACCTTCACGCACCTCGAACCCCATCGACCATCCCTGAGCAGGTAAGCCAGAACGAATGTTGGTGGCCTTAGAAACGGTAACCGAACGCAATTTCCAGCGGAATTAAATTCGCATAAATTAATAAACCACGATTAACATCCCCGAAGCCGGTCCTTTGAAAATTTCCCATAGCTCGACCGCCGGTACTCTATTAAATATCGCACCCTCGGTCAAACCCCGGCCATCGATTCGGCCGAACGTGTCGCAATTTACCCCAAAAAACCGCCTCATTTCGAGCCATCGCTTCGTCGATAATTCCATCGGAAAAAAGACGAAAGCGGCGCGTCAAACGAAAACGCATAAAAGAAGCACTACCGTCGTAACCGCGGTGTTCGATAATCGGTAAAAGGTCATTGACCCATATGCAAGTACGCATCTTGTACGCGTAAGCTCTCCGATCTCCGCTGCGCTTCGCCCGCTACACGCCGCCGCCGCCGTCGTGTAATACAATAATACCCGCTAGTTATGTAATATCGAACTTAACGCTTTTCTTTACCTCGTCCTTATCCCTCGGTTCGTGTGTCGTAGCCGCGCTTCGTATTACTCCTGTTTTTCCCCCTCGTTTTAAAAATACGTACTTCGTGCTTTCGTGTACAAACCTTCGGGGGCTTTAGCCAAGCGACGAGGTTATTACATCGATGCTCGCGGGCTTATTAACGAGCGCCGAAAAGGCCAATTTCACTTTTACATGCGATTCGACACCGTGTATACGAGCTCGTAACGCGTCCACATTCGACGCCCCCTCAGAAGTTCGGCTACGATCGCTAAAATTACCCTGTAATTTTTTCTCGTATTATCCACTAGAACGATACGAGTTGCGAAATTCTCAAAATACGTAGTTTTTCCAAAATAACGCCATGCAGCTTGTCCCCTTTCGCGAGATCACCACAGCGTACGTTTCACAACGGTAACTTCTTTTTGGCATCGTGCAAATTGTTTCGAAATTTTGCGCGAACACTCGCACACACGAGCTCGTAAGGCGAATTCGAATATCTGCCAAATCGTTTTTCAGACATCCCTCCCTTCGATTTTCGACGCAATTTTTTAACGCTATCGAGCCAGAGTTAAAGGTGGGTTTGTATCGATAGGCAATTTCAGCATAGATCCATCGAACCTTTCTTAAAATCGAATCTCTCTTCGTTGACGTATTCCCGTTTTGGTGAATTTTTTGGCTAATTTTCAACACCCATCTATGCAGATGACTTTGAATTTTTATTTCAAAATGAAACCGACGATAAAGTGCGCTTCCGATAGCGAAAATACATTATACGATTTTTCACCTTCCGCCCCCTTCCCCTTTCAATTTAATTCCACGAATAATGTTTTTATAATTCCAGAAAATATTGCGTCAAATTTTCACTCAACAAAAATTCAGCGTTGTACCGAGGCAATTTCTCAAGGGAGGAGGGGGAGGAAAAATAATAACACAAAATTTCAAATTTTCCAAGTAATTGGAAACTTACTTGGGGAGTGTGGAGGGGGTAGAAATAATAAAAATACTAGTTGGAAATTTTGTAAATTTTCAAAATTTAAAAATGATGAACAACCACATGGGCGTCAAGATAATGTTGATGGGGGGGGGGAAGGTGGTGGAGAAAATAGAAATAATGAAATTTCCAATAGTAAATATCAAAATTTCCAAATAATTGGAAATTTTATTTTGACTTTTAAAATTTTAAGACGTACAAATAACCACATCGGCGTCAAGGTTTTGTGGAAGGAGAGACTAGGAGAAGAATAAAAATAATATGAAAATTTTTTTTAATTTCCAAATAACTATATTACATAAATTTTTTATATTAAAAAACTGCATCAGCGTTGAGATTTTGTTTGGCGAAGGGGAAATAAAAATACTAATTACAAATTTCAGAATTTTCAAACAATTGAAAATTTTATAAATTTTTTTAGTTTTAAAATTATAAAGAACCACATCAGAGCGTCAAGATTACGTTCAACTTGAAGGGAGGTGAAGGAGGACAGAAATGATGAAAAATTTCAATTGAGAATTCCATAAATAAGTATTTAAATTAAAAAAAAAACAAGTTTTATTATTATTTACTTTTTTTTATATTTAAATTTGATTTCATCGAAAAATCTCTATTAATTGAATTATTAATTTTTTTTTTAAATAAAATATTCTAGAAATATTT
>QBDW01002469.1:0-19819 GCA_003261595.1 Maconellicoccus hirsutus | reverse complement strand
TTTTTTTACTGATGGAAATTTGAAAATTTTTAATTAAAATAGCCGATATTTGAAAATTAAAAAAAAACTAAAAATTATACGAATTTTAAAATAACAAATTTAAAATACCAATTTTTTATTTTAAATGACGCAAACTTGAAAATATATCCCGCAACAGTCGATAATTTTCGCGTAAAAAAATATCGCGAAATCGCGAACATATGCCCGCCAAGTTCACACCAGCCACCGCGTACTAGCGGAAGATGTACGCTAACGCGGTATGAACGCTCGTTGCTTCGAGCTGACGCGGTACAAACGAACGTTCGTACTACGAAAAGCGGTATCTACGCGTAAACGTACCTCTCCCGCTAGTACGCGGTGGCCGGTATTAACTTGACGGGCACACGTTCGCGATTTTTTGATATTTTTTTACGCAAAAACTATCGATTTTTTCGGAACATCGTATATGAAGTTTTTTCTTCGTATCAACCTGTTTAACAGGTTAAAAAATATTTCAACGTAAAAAAATCATTCCTCGGTTTATCCCTAAAAATGGCGCCTGAAAGTGGTTTGTATAGGGAGTACTTAGCACGAGTCTAGCTCCAAAAATTTTGATTTACGATCTACGACTAAAAGGACGTTTTTTTCACTATCACCTCTTTTTGTGAAGAGGGGGGGGGGACCTCAATTGAAAATTTTAAAACGAGTTTTAAAGGGTTTAGAGCGATTTAAGTCATTCGGTAGAAAATTCGCTAGAACAGAAATTTACGCTAAAGTCGCATTAATCGCAAAATCGTTTCAGGTTTTATTTTTTTTTTTTTTTAATTGCATCGTTTTATGTATTTTTTTCTTAATTTTCTTAATTCTCTGATTTCTAATGTTATTCAGTACTTATTTCCTTTTTCCTCAAGTTCACTATTGTTGTGAATTTTGCAAATTCTCTTAATTCATTTTAACCATTCATTTACATTTTTCGATAATCAACGTTCAACTATAATTTCGTCCAATTTCCTTGGTAATATGCAAATTGATAATTTGCACAATTTTATAATTACTGTAACCAAATTTTTCGGTCAATTTTATTTTTATCATTTTTTTTCGTTTTCATGAATATCAAGAACTACACATATGTCAAGCTTCATTGTTTTATTCCATATTTCATACAAACTTCTAAGGAAAACTCAGAGAAATTTTCGACCTGTGCGCAACAATTTGGTAACACTGGATTCTTAAACGGAACACGCCCGTTAATCAGTCCTACTGTGGCAAAAACAGCAAAAAATCGTACACGGGCGATAGCAGAACCGAGGGGAAAAGGGCGTTAGAAGCTTATAAAAAAAAAAAACATATAAAAGCTCTTTTAATGAAAAAGCTCTCGTAAAAGTGACGGTTTCCCGTTGAGAAATCGTTTACGGTTACGGCCGGGTTAGCAATTACGAAAAATTCTTTTGTATAAATCGAAAAATTTCGGAAATTTTCGACGAGAGAATTTCAACGGCGCGCAAGTTTTTGGAAATTTTGCGAAATTCCAACGTGTATCAATAAATTTTAGAATTTTTCTCGCGTCCGTCGTAAATTGGAATTTTTTTCTGAGCTGGGAGGTACTACGTGTAGCGTTGTGAAAAATGAATTTTTTGCGGTTTCGCGACGTTATTGTTGTGGAAACGTGGTGGATTTTTTATGGTTTCGTTTGCAATACGTTTGAGAAATTGTTTTACGCCGTGTCAACGGAGTCGTACGGAAGGAGGGGGTTGCATGTAGGGTTAATTTTACTTGTGTTTATCGTATTTACTACGAAGATTAATCGTAGGGAGTATAACCCGAGATAAGAGCCTCTCCTGTTGGATGTTATCTTTCCAGCGCGTACTAGCGGAAGATAACGTATCACGGGCGTTCGTACTAAGGGAATTGGTTGTATCTCCCGCTAGTGCGCAGTGGCCGGTATCAACTTGACGGGCATGCGTTCACGATTTGTGATTGAAAAAATCTGAAAAATATGTTATTCGAGTACTCAACCTCCACCTATGAGCAAAATTTCGAGTAAAAAAAAACACGTAAATTTTCAACTCCTTTGAAGATTTCCCAGCAATTTCGAGCAATGGCAAAAATTTCCATATTCAACTAACTTCTCGAGAAAAATAAAACGTTCACAATTTTTAGATACAAAGTATAAAGGGGACCCAATACACTAGAAAACGTACAAATCCAGGCACACGACTCCAATCGCTCACCAGCTCACCATCACGCCTTCTTAAATCAATTACAAAGCATCACTCGCGTACACCGACGCGCGACGCGTCTTAATTACAACCGGCGCAAACCGGTTCGGTTAATTTGACGCAACGTCGCGCGACCACGTTCGCCGCACCGCCGAGTACTTCGTAATTTCTCATTTCCTCGGCGTAGAAAATCCAAATTTTCGAATCTTTCCGGTCGGCGGACAATACGCGAGGTTCGAAGTTACGCGTACGTCTTGGCCAACATCGAAACATAAAGGTCAACCGATTACACGTTGGCTTTCGTTCAAAATAACACAGCCTCCTTACCTCGCGTATTTTGATCGTTTTTCAAACGGAACGCAGAAATTTGTACGTTTCAACCGAGCGTTAAATTTCTTCACCGAGCTCTCCGTCCTCCGTCGTTTTCTCATTAACGAGCCCGCCGTCCTCTTCGCCGTTCGAATCGTATTGGAAATTGTTCGCCTCCCGTACATTTCGATTACAAACTCGATCGAGTTCATTATACAATTTACCACCTTCCCCGACTCCGCGTCTGAACCGCAATGAAATCGCTACGCCTTCGCCCCTTCCGCATCGCCTACTCAATTTTCGAGCCGCGATTTTTCGGCGGGCTTTCGCGCTTTGGCAACGCTCGAACGCAATTACGCGTACGTGGAATGCGACCGTATGATATTGGGCGCGAGCGTACAGTACGTATACAGGGTGTCGCGCAAGTCCCGCACGGTATTTTTTATTTTTGATTGGGGGATGAAAGCGAAAAAAAAACACCGGTTTTATACTTCTCTTGTGAGGCGCATTGTATGGGGAGTAGAAAATTGTTGGCTTACGTACAGGGTGTCCCATAAATCACAAAACGTGTTTTTTCTCGAGAAATTTAATTATAATAATTATACTTGGAAAATATACGTTAAAAAATAAACATAAAAAAAACTGCGAAAATCGGCTAATTAGAACTTGCGTAATCAATTATCACATTTTGTCGTCAGTGAAAATGGTACCGCGATGGGCACCCTGTACTTTGACGTCATAACATCCTATGGCCGTATTTCGCGCCACGCGTTTGCAGAAGTAACGTTTGGTTTTTTCTTTGATTTATCTACACCAAATTTTATTCTTGAATTTGAGTAAATTTTAACGAGTTACTGAAAGATTCTACAATACGTATTCATTATATTCAACGTAATATTTATTGGGTGATTCTCAATGAAAAATTAATTCGTATAATGTAAATAAAAAAATAAACTCTATTCCTTTTCCAATTTGCGATAATCTTTGTTCCAAAAATTTTCCCCTCAAGTATCAACAAAGCCCACAAAAAAGCATCAATGACGAAATTTCAAGTAAAATGTTCATGGTAAAGTAAAATATCACAAAAAGCAAAGTTACGAAAAAATCATCCAAACAAAAAATGTTTGTGATTCGATCATCAACAATTTTTATTCCAAAAGTTTTCCCCTCAAGTCGCCTGAAAGCCGTCAAAAAAGCTCAAACGGCAGAATTTCATACAACAACGTCGTAATATAGTAAAATTACACTAAAATTAGTAAAGTTGTAAAAAAATTCTCGTTCTTGACAACTTGTTTCAAAAATGTTTCCTTCAAAATTACCACTAGATCCTCAAGAAAGCTCCAATTGTAAATTTCGATTCGTAATTGCGATAAAGCGAAGCTTCAGCTTTAGAAAAAAAGTCAAAAAATCATCTCTACTTCTTATTGAACATTTTTTGAGAAAAATTAAAAATTCTCAAAACATACTTTTTCGATAATTACTGAAACCTCGGTACACCTCAAAATGTGCAAATTAACAATTTAAAATTCGAATATTTACAGTTTAAAAAATCGTAAAATTTAATCTCAACCGTCGCGTCGTTAAAAATTATCGCTTGATTTACGACATCGTCATTTCGAGCAAAATTCGCATTCCTATATTGAAAATTATAATTCACCGATTAACGCTATTTTCACTCAGCTCGACGGTAAATAGGACTCTGCGAAAATTACAAAAAAATAGTATTTCCCTTAAATATCGACGACACTTTAAATCAACCGCTCCGCGGTCATTTTAGGTTGCATCGCGAAGCGAAGAGGCTACTAACGACGTTAATTTTAAATTTGCATTTTTTTCTCCTTCATGTAACGAATTAAATTATCTCGACGTCGCACGCCGATTCGTTAGACGCTTTATCATCGCGATAAAGAGATAAAATTCTCGGCTATCTTCGGCCATCTTCGGAATTACACGTTCGTTAATGCGTAATGTACTCGTTACGTATTTGATGAGTTTTTTTTCTTTCTCGTGTTTCAGCGAAGCTTAGATTGGCTTTGAAAAAACAAGTTTTTTTTTTTTCATTTTTTCATTTTTTTTTTACACCTCTGTTTCTCCTTTAATGGCTCATTTCGCGTAACACCTGTTGCTGTGGCTTTCTTACGTCGCGATTCAGAGTAAAGCGACTCGCGAATAAAAAATAACGTAGATTTTTTTCAACATATTAAAAACTTTTTGCGCTCGAGTCAACCCCTCCCCTTTTCATCTTTCGGTTAAACGTTATAATCTAAAAATATGAAAAACGATAATAAAAATTCCGCTTTAGCGTAATATTCGCCGAAGCACGTTTTGTCCTCATTTTTCCTCGAATTTATCACGTTTGTTCTTTTTTTTTAACAGAAAATTTTCAAGAAAATACAACATGAAAGGAGGGGAACCGAATCGAGGAAAACATCGGTCAAGTCGTGTTGAATAATCGTTGTAGGATTTGCACTAGGAAACGTCTAATTTGACCTGTGACCTCAGGAAGCGATAAAATGTCAAGGACGTTTACGAGTATATTACCGCGTTAAAAAATTATATTTTTGGAAAAAAAATTTCCAAAAACATATTAATCGATATAGAAAGCAACATTCTAGGTTTACTTGGAGATTTAACCCTAAAGAAGGAGGTAAGAGGTTGTCACTAAAATTGTGACGTCATACTGGCATACGATTCGACACCTTTTTTGCCTTTTGGCTCTGAAGTAAAATTCTGGTGTAAAGTCATCGAAACAAATTGAATATTTTCAAACCTTCGGTCGACAAAAATTGCAAATCGATGCAATCTTACATTTACCAATTTTTTTCAATGAATTAAATATGCCTCAGGGGTCAAGTTGAAGGTCACTGTGAAAACAATTTACATTCACATCTATATTACCTTATTATTATTGCGTTTTGAAATCGTAAAAATAATCTCATTTAAATTTCTACGCCATAATATGGGAAAGGGGAGGGGGGAGGGGGTCGTGATTTTATTTTCAAGTCCTAGGTTATCACAGTGTCACCATTCATTGGTATCTTAATCTAGTTCACCTTCGGCGCTGAAAATTCCAAACACTTGTAAACCAATGTTGCCAACGCTCATAGCGTTAAAATTACCTAGAAACGCAATCAATAGAACACCCTGTATAGAAATAAATCGCAGTAAAAAAAATTAAAAAATTCGTTCAAATCCTTAAAATTGATTTCAATACTTCGCGAAAGAATCCCCCTCCTACAAGAATATTCGACCAAATCACCGGGTTCGTTTCCCCTTCATTTCATGGCCCATATTTTCATACAGCTGACCACCTCTAAACTCATTCATTCACTCACGATAATGGGAAAAAAACCCATCGATATCAACCATCCCGCGATTCCCTCGACGTGTCCCAAGGTTTCCCCTCGACCACAATATCTTCCCATCTTCCCCTCTCCATTTCGCGGAAAACGTACACCATTCGGTCTTTAATTAGAAACCGACCCTTGGAAATTAATTTCGTTGTTATTTATTTTACGAAGCGAAAATCAAACGGCGGAATTATCGAATCCCTCAGGTGAAATATCGACGCGAAACAGACGTGGTATGAATTCGCGAAGAAACGAGGAAAAAGGTAAAAAACTCCGCAGATGGAAATCCGATTGTGGCCGCGAATAACCAATTACATTTCTGGCCCGAGATGAGATTTTTAATAAAAGATGGCCGCGGCCTTCGACGACTAATAATTCAGCTACGGCAGGACAAAAAGCTCCAAAAAAATCGCTGACAAGGTGAAAAATTTCTTTTTTCGCAATTTCCACATAAAAATGGATTCGAGAATGAGAAATTGACGGGGAAAAAGTACTCACGATGAAAAAACACCCACGTGCTTCGTTTTACGCCAAATAAACCAAAAAAAATTACCGAAGGAATATAACGTTTAATTTTTTATCGTGGTTTAAAAATATCAAAACGAAGTTCGCAGAAAGATCAATTTAGAAATTATTCGTACTCTCACAATTAAAAAAAAATAAACTATCGCAAACGCGAATAGTTCTCTTAACTTGATATTTTAATTATTTATCAAACCCTCTTTTCTTTCGATTACTTGCTACGAAAAGAAAAACAAAAGAAAAACCCTCATAGCGAAAAAAATCGTATAAAAATACTTAAAAACACGAATTTAAAAACTATCTGAATTATTTCGCAACACGAGCTTGATATTTCTTCATTATCTTTTCGAACAAAAAAAAATACTTAGAAGACATCGAAAGAATGTTGAAATAGTAGTTAACAACTTGAAAAAACGAATAAAATTACCAAGCGATTCTTCTCCTTCAAAAGAGTAAACCAGCCTATTTGAATTGTTCGACTCAATTTTCGACGGTTCTATTCAAAAAGGGAGAAAAAAAGAAGCCGCACCAATTTCCAAGTTTTCATCGACTTCGTTCCCGCGATTTTTATTCCGAGTTTCCCTCGACGAAAATTATTTCTAATTGTTGCGAATTTCAGAAAACATAATTGCCCGAGTTTTCGAAAAACAAACCTCTCGATTTGGCTATAACCCGAATACCCTTCCCCCTTCTTCAATCCGATTCAACATTTTCCAGAATTTTCACAATTAATCTTTCACTCGGAAAACTCGATAGTCGGTGTTGTTTTCCGAATAACAAAACATATTCGAGTGACCGAAGCAGAATTCGATGAAAAGCCAGATTTTCTTGTTGAGCCACTTGAAAACAAACAAGAAGCAGATTTTTGGCAATTTTTATTCATTTAATTTTCGGTTTCTAACGAATTTTTTTCCAACTTTTTCACTACTTTTTTACCAAATCTTCAAAAACTTCTCAACTTCACCCCCCCCCCTCCTACTCTGCTCATCAACACGTCAAATTTTTTATTAGAAAAAAATGTATATTTGAAAAAAATCAAGTTATAAAGAAATAAAATCACATGCTTAAGTGCTTACCAAAGTATGACGTCACATATTCCGACAGTGTTGCCAATTCATGAAACGTTACCACTCGTTTATCAAAAATAAACCATTTTCGTGAATTTTTTCAAAAATATTTCGCGTTTTGAGCTTTTTTTTTTAATCTTGCACTACTTTTTGACAAAATTCATTATTTTTTCACTACTTTTATTACCCACTTTCAGAGTTACTACTTTTTCACAATTTTCATTACTGATTCATCAGATACCGAAGCATGTAGGAGGGGGAAGGGGGATTGGTGTTCAGCAATAATCCTCCTGAACGAACTTTTATCAAAATTTTAAGTCAATTTTTAGCAAAGTAAACGTGAAAAACCTTCTAACAACTAAGGAAGTTGTATGTTTTTGCGATAAATTATTTCAAAAAATTATTTTTCTCCTATTTCTTTGATTTTTGAAATATTGTTAATTAATTGTAAAAATTTTTCGCAATTTTGAAAACTACCTAATTTTTTCAACAGTAAAAAAAAGGATATTTTTTCAAATTGGAATATGTAGAAGAAAAAATGAAAAATCCTCTACCTCCTCTATATAAAAAATCTTGAGAACCACACTGAATATGGGATATTTACTCGGCCTCGAATCAGTGTTACCAATCACTGTGTTACTTTACGGATTTTCTTTTTCACTACTTTCTTTACCTTTTACCTGTAACCTAAAGCCTCGAAAAAGTCTGGATTTTTTAAAACATTGAAATGATTATTTTGATTTCTCAATTTTTTGATCAGGTTGTACGGGATCCCTCACCCGCCCTTCCTCTTCTCATTACACTTTTCACGAGGCATTCCAATTATCCATTTTCTAACGTATAAAAAAAGGTATAGACGTATTTCGTTTTCCTTAATTTCGACGAATCTTCACTCATTTATTTTTTATCGCCTTTTTAACGATAACTCCAAAAATATCTCAGCTACTTTGAAAATTCGCCAAAATTCGAAAAATTACGTTTACCTGTTAGAAATTTGGCGGCGAGATTCTGTAATGGTGACAAATTTATGGCCCTATGCAAAAGGCGTTTTGAACGTAAAATCAAAAATAGAATATCGTCGAATGATTGGAAAAATCCCCGAAAGGAAAATTTTTCTGCGATATCTCAACCAAATTCTAATTAATTAATTGATTAAATTAATTTAAATATAATTTAATTTCATTAACTCAATTATTTTAATTTTCAACAATTTAAATTATTATAAATCAAACAATTAAATTAATTAATACGTTAATAAAATAAAATTAATTTTTAAGGTAAAATTTATAAATAAAATTAATCAATTTTTTTTAAATTCTGTTCAAGCTGTTTTCAGTTTTGATTTAACTTCCGATAATAACGATTTGCGAATTTTTTGAAAATTAACGTCAACTTTCGAGTAAGGTCGGCTTGCAAATCCGCCCGTTACATTTGAAAAATTATGATTTGAGACGCCGAAGAGAGGAAAGAGGGTTACTTGAGTTGAAATATTTCGCTGGGGCTAAAGGCGCATTGAAAATATCGCAATTATCCTTATCCTCGCATCTTTCAAGGTCCCCGAACCTTAATGCCGGACACGCGAAAAATTGCATCGACGTGACGAAGGCCAAAGCGCAAATTTTCGGTATATTTTCGACCTAATGGAATTTTCAACGAAGTTAAAGAGTATATGGCTTTTTTCCCCCTTTGAAGGAAAATTTCCACGTGCGTAGCGGTTCGTTTTGGCAACGTCGACGAAGAAATATCGGCTAATGAGACAAGACGGTCGATCTATTGTTTTGCTCCTAAACAAAGCTTCAATTTGGCGAAATGAAAGTTGTATTGAAATTTTCGCCCGTGTCTCTGTTCATTCGACAAAAGCTTTCGGAATCGATGTAACGTGCGAATCACGAATACGAATTCGTTTTATTCGAGTGGCCAAAAAAAATGGTAATTACGCGATATGACCGTAAATACGTGATTTTTTCACGTGAAATTTTTCTCGCTTATTTATATATTTATAAACGAGCAGATATTAGGATAAAATGTAGGAAAATCTACATTTAGATCGGAGTCCGATAGGTGAACACGCGGTCGGAGGTCGGCGAGAAAAAAGGCCTACGAAGAGATCTCGCGCCGGAGATTTCAAAAGCTCGACGCAAGCGCACGTCCGCGCCGCAATCGATACCATCCTCTTTTCGCGTTGGTATTTTTTTACTCGCTTTTTACGCTTCCGAACATCGTCGCGTATCTCGCGACCCCTTTCTGCGCCCGGAACCGAAGTCATTCGCGGCCTATTCTCGAATGGGCTAGAGCGTTGTGAGAATTCGCCGATGGGTCGAATTTTCAAACGTGATGGTAAAAATAAATTCGACGTTTCAAGTGGGTAAATTTCATCGCGTATGAGTCAAGTGTCGATGCTCGAGAGTACGATATGGGAAATGAATTGCATCGGTATGCGCCCTGCTCACTTCGATTGGCCATCGTGCTTCGACGTCGCGTATAATTACCTCGTCGCAAAATTCCTCGGAGTTTTTTTTTTCTTTTTTCAACAAGAATCGATTTTTCTTCGTATGCGTAATCCGATTTAGCGAAATTAATTTTCTCCAAGTTGCCCTGAGAAAGTTACATGGCGTTTGGAGGGCTTTCGCGGATCGAGGCTGCCTTTGTACTTCGGCGGTCGATTGAATATGCGGAAATGGATTAATATTTCGATTTTTCCACGTGTCAAAGAGATGACGTAATCGAGCTAATTTAATACGCGAAATGTTACGACGTGTAAAAGCCATAAGCCGTGGTGGCCTTTTTACGTAACGACGCAAAAACCTGTATCTGCTTTGTGCTCGAAGTAGGAAAAAAAGTTTTGAATGGAAGTTGCTCGTGAAAAGATACTCGGTACGATTATCACGAAAATCTCATTCGGAGCTATCATTCGTTCTGAAAACTGGATAAAACGTCGAATAAATACTTCGAAATGATTTTTCAACCCTCAAGTGCGGAAAAATTACCATTTTGGGAAGGGAGCAGAAGCCGACTTGATAATTCGAGTACGAAATATGTCAAAATGGAACAATGAATAGAAAGAAAGAAAAAAAGGTTGGAAGAATACTCAAAAATGAACAAAAACTGCGAATGCGTCGAATAACAGGAAAACAATTTGTGAAAATTGTTGAAAATTTCGTTTTAAAAAATACAAAAAATTCAACAAGTAGGAAATTAGGAAGGTAAGAAGTGCTTTAGGTAGCTAGGTGTACCAGGTAACTGACTGTTTGTACCCCCCCCCTCCGCCGCCGCCTCGAAAATAAATAACTTTTTTCCGATTTTATCGTAAAAATGGCAGCAACATCTTAAACAATGTTAAACTCCATATCAACATTATTTTCTTCGATAAAAAAATCAAAATTTGGTGTTATCAATCCACTCTCAAGCTGAAAATTGCAATTTATGTAGTTTTTATGAAGTCCAAAATAGTTTTTTTATTGAATAAAAAGATATCCAATACAACATTACTCAAGCCATCGCTGTCATTTTCATGATGGAACCGACAAAAAGGTGATTTATTTTCGGAGGGGGGGAAGGTCAATCGGTCACCTGTGACCTCATCAATTAAAAATCCAGCTCCTTTGAATTATACATAAATCAACGACGTAAACATACGAAGCATTTTTATCAAGTATTTGAAAAGTAAGGGGGAAAGTAGAGGGGGGAAGGAAACTAAAAAATTGTTAACAATACAACAATAGAAATTTATTGAAAATTGAAAAAAAAAATTTAAACGACGGACGCAACGAAAAAAAGTTTTATAAAATCGAAAATCGACTAATAATTTGACCGATCCATCGAGCTTCAAAAAAAACGCCTAAATTGTAAACAATTTGCATATTTCAAGTATTGATTAATAAAACCAAAAAATTACAAGATGAGAAAATCTTTCATTTCAAATTAAAACTATGGAACAACTGGCACAGTCAAAAAAATAGAAAATATTTTCATCACAAATGTTATTTTTAACAAATTTTAGCATCTTTTTTTTTACATAAAATTTTCCAACATTCTTGAACAAAACGATAAAAAAATTTGAAACATTTTACTCATCCCTCCCTCACCTTATCACTTTCGATTAATAAAGAACATTTACCTATACCTACCATTTTTGAAATTTTCCGAACAAAAAACTTTAAAAATTCTTGGAAAAATCAAAATTATTATCCAATGATTTTCATTTTCATTAACGAAATAATAAAAAAAATGAAACATTATAACACCACCCCCCCTCTCAATCCTATCAAGTATTTACCACTTCCGAATTTTTCAAGCAAAAATAATTTTCTGAAAAATACATTTTTTCTAAATAAAAAATTAAAAAAAAATTTTCTTTGGAAAATTCATCAAAAATATTTTTAGTATTTATTTTGACCTCTTTCACTTCTACAATGAGGATAACTATTTCTGAAATTTTGAGAAATTTGGTCATAATTTTTTTACCATTTTTGGAATTTTTTACATTCTTAAATTTTTTTTAATAAAAAACCTATAAAATTTTTTTTTCAATTTTTTTTGTACGTCATTTTTTAATTTAGGAATTTCCCAAAAGAAAACATCCCACAAACCATTCGTTTCCAAAAATTAAAATTTGTGGCACTAGATATGCTACATTTAACCACAAAACTCAAAAACATTGATCAAAAAAATATTTTACAGAAAACTTGGAGTATTCAATTCTGTTTTAATATGAAATCGGTGCCCTCAATCTCTCAAAACGATATCAATTTGATTAAACACCCAGCGAAACTCTTTGTACTTTTAACTCAGTAAATTTTCCAAGTGGTCAACTACCCCCCCCCCCCGAATTAAATCACACATCACTCGACATTACAACCACTCGCTTCTTAATCCATCGCAACCTCGTCAACGATCAAAATCGCAATTTCGAACAACTCCGAAGAAAACACGACTCACGAGAAAAAACACGATTACCCACAAAAACACCGACAATAAAAAAACACGAAATAAACGATGTCGAGTTAATTGGAGGAGCTCGTTATGGTGAAAAATAACCGTAATATTACCCATTAATTTTGAATTTGCAACATCTGAGGCGTAACATTGTTGTGCATTATGATAATGAGGTTATGCCTCATTCGTTGTTTTTTTTACATCTTTCTCTATGGTAAAACGTGCATTACGTGCTAACACTTTATTAACATCGTAACCGCGGCAGTGGCTGTGATCAGTTGAAAAAATACCATCGTAACTTAATGATATGGGTTTTCGGGTATGAAAAAAAAACCAAGACGAGATTTTTACGACGCGACTATAAAACCATTCAACATGGACGAGATGCTCCAAACGATATTCAACCGAGCTCCCCTCACCTCATGACCCAACCCTCCTCACGTCATTGATGACACTCCCAAAGGGACCAATTCGTATACCCAACGCGGCTCGAAATGTCTGTTGAAGATCATCGTAAAAATACGTGCCGATTCTATTCATCTCCGGAATCGCGAATTTTCACGAAACCCCGATGTTCGTCTCGTTTTTCCAGCACCTTCGACCTCGTCGATTTAAAAAATTCATGTTGTTTCAAAATTCAAACGTAATTAACGCTTCGGAATGGAATTCTACCAGCGAAATTTCAAAAAACACTTCAGACGAGACAGACAATTCTATATATATCCAAATGCCAACACTTTTCCATCATAGTGACACGTGGATGTACACGTGTTGCAAAGTGAAATATTTCATACTGACGATACCTTTGGATTATACTACAAAATCGAACGAAATTACAATTATGGAAATGCTGCATCACTGATGCTGCGGATGAGGGATTTTAACCCTTTAAAATGAGATTTCCTGCGATACTTCCAAAACTTCGACAAATACGAAAAAAACTCCAAATGCGAAAATTTGCTTCTATCAATTTCCTACTACTTTTGTCTTAACAATTTTCACCTCAGATTAACCCCTTGTCCATAAAATTTACTACGTGTATTTTCGAGAATTTATAACTCGAAAAATGGAGAAGTTATGAAAAAAATGTAAATACAAAAAATACGCCTTTTCCGATTCCCTACAACTTTTGTATTCACTTTTTTCGCCCAAGGTCAACCCTACATCTATAAAACGCCACACCCCCCCCCCATAACAGATAACTTCTTTAAATCGATAAAAACGACGGAGGCGGATATGAAAACTGAAATTATTGACATCGCGGGTAATTTAACAAACGTCGGAGGAACTTTTTCAATAAAAATTACAACGTCGAGACTCAGCTTTTATTTCCGTCATTTTCACAAACCTATTTTTGATGAGGAAGGAAGGTATAGTGGACCTTTCATTTTGAGGGAACCCCTTAAATACAAAAGTTGTGGAGAATAAAAAGAGGAATATTTTCTTTACGTGTATTTCTTCCAAATTTCTTCGAATTTTCATGCTATTTAAAAAAAATCGATTATTTTTGGTGCTTAACTTTTCGAACACCCTGTTTTTCACACCCGGAAATGCTCCGAGGGGAAAATTGTTGAAACAAAAAATACAGAGAATCGAAAAATGTAAATTTTTGCATTTGGATATTTTTCCGTATCTTCTCAACTTTTTGAGATATGAAAAACCTAATGTTTCGTAAATATCACATCAGCTAATTTTTCCTTCATTTCTTTTTTCTTGAGAATTTCAACATCTCATGATTCAACCAGCTGCCTCGTTTTTCGACCAAATTCCAAAACGCACTTTCATTTTCGGGCCGGTCAAGTATTGCGAAACTTTCCGTAATATTTTCCGAGTACATTAGATTCGAAGATTAAACGAGCCCCCGTTTAAGTTTTAATTCGCTTTTTCTTCGCAGCCGAGAAACTCGGCGGAAAATTTATTATCGTGATTTCGAGCTTTTCGCAGATGGCGAGCACACGGAGGATTTGTAACGTTCATCGCAAATTTCCCACCTTTTTCCTTCCTCACACCGAATCTTCGGGTCAACACTGCGGAAAAAATCAACATACGCGAAATAATCGAGCTCGTGAAAAAAAATTACACGCGACGATTCCTTTGTGGAATTCGATACTAACGTGAAAAATTGCGAAAAGGTACGCGAATCAGAATTCGTTTCATCTCGCGTAACTCTTCGCTGTTTGAAAACCACCGGAGGTAATTTTCGCGGTGAATTTTCTCTTTTCGCGTAAAAACTCGAAGAGGTCGCCCACGAATAAATCTCGTTTCAACGAGCACCCTTCTCGGTCCCTTTTCCATCGAAACTGTTGCTTGGTTAAATACTCAACGCGGCTAACGAGCTGAGTATTTTTCGCCGCGTAATTTCCACCGCCCAAAGCTCATTTACAGATGGTCACCAGGGTACTCGACATGAGCTACCAGTCGACGCTAAATCCCACCTACCGCCTGCCCGAATCTCCGAAATTACCGCTTCGGGCGCGCGTCATTCGCGAGTAATTTTTCACCACGTTGGGTTTCCTTGGTACCGGAAAAAATTCCCGTTAAATCCGCCGAAAAATATATACGAGTCATTACAAACATCTTATTGATTGTTCGCTAAACCACGGCTTTATTTTCCGCACCGAACCGGCCTTCATCGTAGTTCATCCTCGTGGCCAAATTACACGCGCCTCGCCGCTTTCATTTTCCTCGAATCGAATAAATCCACATTTCCCAATTCCCAACTGCTCCTTTTGTCTCGCCGGTGAAATCCTCCCGTACGCTATGGCGGCTTTTTCACCCTGAGTGAAAATTGACCAAGCGTATGCCTATTCTGCTTATGTCTTCTTGCGTGTTTTCTTTACTTGCAAGAGCTGTGAGGGTACATTTATGAATTGTTCATAGATCTTGGACTGACACTAGATGACGACAGTTATGTGTGTCGAACTCATAATGAAATCGCTTAAATTAAAATAGTTTATTGTACATTTTCACGTTTGAGCAGCGGATGACTTTTTTTAATTTTTCAATTTTTTATAATAATTTTTGTTTTGCAAAGTAAGTAAAACCGTCAAAATGAGGTCAAAATAATTTAAAATACACCAAAATTTGTTTAAAATTGTACAAAATTGTCATGATGTTTCGAAAATTGACCAATATTTGCACAAGACTGCATACAAACAATCAAAGAGGTGTCAAATTAGCTTAAAATAAATCAAAATTTTTATAAAATCGCACAAAATTGTCAAAATGTGTCTAAAATTGATCAATCCTTCCACGAAATCGCATGAGAACCGCCAAAAAAGTCAAATTAGCTTAAAATAAATCAAAATTTGTTTAAAATTGCAAGAAATTGTCAAAACGTTTCTAAAATTGATCAACATTTGCACAAAATTGTATAAAAACAGTCAAACAGGTGTCAAAACAGCTTAGAATACATCAAAATTTGTTTAAAATTGCACAAAATTGACAAAATGTTTCTAAAATTGACCAATATTTGCACGAAGTAGCATGGAAACAGTCAAAAAGGTGTCAAAATAGCTTAGAACACATCAAAATCAGTTTAGAATTGCACAAAATGTTTCTAAAATTGACCAATATTTGCACGAAGTCGCATGGAAACAGTCAAAAAGGTGTCAAAATAGCTTAGAACACATCAAAATCAGTTTAGAATTGCACAAAATTGTCAAAATGTTTCTAAAATTGATCAACATTTGCACAAAATTGCATAAAAACAGTCAAACAGGTGTCAAAACAGCTTAGGATACATCAAAATTTGTTTAAAATTGCGCAAAATTGCAAAAATGTGTCTAAAATTGATCAATATTTGCACGAAGTCGCATGGAAACAGTCAAAAAGGTGTCAAAATAGCTTAGAACACATCAAAATCAGTTTAGAATTGCACAAAATTGTCAAAATGTTTCTAAAATTGATCAACATTTGCACAAAATTGCATAAAAACAGTCAAACAGGTGTCAAAACAGCTTAGGATACATCAAAATTTGTTTAAAATTGCACAAAATTGTCAAAATGTTTCTAAAATTGACCAACATTTGCACGAAGTCGCATGGAAACAGTCAAAAAGGTGTCAAAATAGCTTAGAATACATCAAAATCAATTTAAAATTGCACAAAATTGTCAAAATGTTTCTAAAATTGACCAATATTTGCACAAAATTGCATAAAAACAGTCAAACAGGTGTCAAAACAGCTTAGGATACATCAAAATTTGTTTAAAATTGCACAAAATTGTCAAAATGTTTCTAAAATTGACCAACATTTGCACTAAGTAGCATGGAAACAGTCAAAAAGGTGTCAAAATAGCTTAGAATACATCAAAATCAGTTTAAAATTGCACAAAATTGTCAAAATGTTTCTAAAATTGACCAATATTTGCACAAAACTGCATAAAAACAATCAAAGAGGTGTCAAATTAGCTTAAAATACATCAAAATTTATATAAAATTGCGCAAAATGGCCAAAATGTGTCTAAAATTGATCAATCTTTGCACGAAATCGCATGAAAACAGTCAAAAAGGTGTCAAAATAGCTTAGAATACATCAAAATTTTTTTAAAATTGCACAAAATTGTCAAAATGTAGTTGAAATAACATTTTTTTGCAATTTTGTGCAAAAATTGATCGATTTTGAACAACTTTAAGAACATTTTTACAATTTTAAGCCATTTTATGTAATTTTAAACATATGTTTATGCATTTTAAACTACTTTGACAACATGTTAATGCATTTTTAAGTACTTTGACAACATTTTGAGCATTTTTTTGCAATTTAGCGTGGATATTGATAAATTTTAAACAGTTTCAAAAACGTTTTCACACTTTTGTGAAGTTTTAATCAATTTTAAACAAATTTTAATTGATTCTAAACGATTTTGGCACATTTTGACTATTTTTATGCAGTTTTGTGCAAAATTTATCAATTTTAACAACATTTTGACTGCTTTTATGCAATTTTGTGCGAATGTTGATCAATTTTAAACAATTTCAATATTTTGACAATTTCTGAGGTGTTAAGCAATTTTAAGCACGATGCGTTCTAAATTATTTTGACAACATTTGTACTGTTTTTATGTGATTTTGCGTGAATATTAATCAATGTTAAACAATTTTAACAACATTTTGACTGTTTCGTGATGATTTACGTAATTTTAAACAAATTTTGATCGATTTTAAACTATTTCTACAACATTTTACCATTTTTCACACGATTTTGTGCAAATATTGATCAATTTTGAAGACATTTTTACAGTTTTATGCAATTTTGAGCAATTTTAAACAAATTTAAATCGATTCTAAACTATTTTGGCAACATTCTGATGGTTTTGTCAAGTTTTAAACAATTTTCAGCAAATTTTGATTGGAATTTCACATCTTACGTTTTAAAAATATTTACAACAAAAGAAATTACGCTTAAATAATTTAATTTGCCGAAAACACTTCTAATGGGAACTGAAATATTAATTTCGTGATGAATAATTATCTAATTCCAAAAACGAAAAATCCTTAAAAACTGTCAATTAAATGTTATTTCAGTACGACTTCATAAAAATCCTTCCCAAAACATCGAATTTCAAAAAAGACGATTTTTCAGCGAATACTTCGAAAATATTCAATCGTTAATGAGAAACACCTAAAACATCCACGATCTGCGCCCTCTTCGCATACGCCTGCTTTTCAATTCGCCTCCTCTACCAAGCAGACGATTTCATCGTCTTCAACATCCACCGCCCCTCCTGCCTACGAACACGTTAACCTACCAAACAAAATCACCCTAATTACACCCAGCTCTACCGGCGAAGCCGCATTCTAGCTCGCCATTAAGACGTACCTCGTTAATTTATATTCCATTTCTTAAAAAACCACTTCCCGAGAAAAGAAAATCATCAGCAGCGGGTTAATTAATCGAAGTTGAAGTTTAAAAACCTAAATCGCTTAGTTCTCGAACAAGCAACGGCATAAAAAAACACCCCCGGCCTCTCTCGGCGGGATACACCTCCGCGAAAATTCTCATCTTCGTTTTTTCTTTCTCTCCGAGCAAGATTTTAATTAACGAACAACTCCGGCGGCTTTTCAAAATCTTACTTTCGCCTGGTTTTTTTTTTTTTGGATTAGCGAGAAAATTCTTTTCATGTTTCGCGATCTTCGTTTTTGCGTTTATTTTTGATGGTGACATTCGTGATGACTCGAGGCGAACTCGACAACTTATACAAATATCTGCGATTTTTCGTAAAAAAAAAAAAAATAAAACACGAATATATAATAATATTCTAAACCATATAACAAAGAAACCCGACTTGGCGAATATAAAAGCCCGAGACGAGCTGAAAACCGGCGATAAAAAAGATATTCGCGTCGTTTAATGAGAAAAAATGGTAAACTCGGCGAAATACATTATTTCTCGTCGGTTGAATATCGCCGCCGATCGATACGTCTTCGTGAAAGGTAGCAAGGTATACACGTACCTGAATCAAAGTTGACCTAATGTTTATTTTATGAAATTTATATACGCGATCCTTCGTTCCGAAAGCCTAAAAAAGCTTCCTTTTCAATCACTCGAGATACCGAATCAAGTGATGGTAATTTGTGCACAATCGAATTTCTATCGGGAAATCCGAAGGGCTTGAATTTTAAACTGAGCTATTTCCCAATTAAACCGGTTTTCCGTGCGAAGATGCCATCAAAAAACACGTGTAAAATCCTTCGAGAAGTTTTCAAAAAACCAACGGCAACACGTGTTTTCAACACAGATAATCTAAACTTTTCCGCCGTTTCCTTCTGTTTTCAACTCCTCGCAGAAACTCGCCTCAAGACAGAACACCGATTTCGGCGTGAATTTGATTCACACGTGTCTCATTCAAATTACCAGTACCTACCACCAATTCGCCCCCTTTACCCTTAGAATACGAAACGTAACCCCCCCCCAAAAAAAAAGAAAACGACTAAACAAACGTAATTTACGGAAAAATACCCCAGTTTACATTCGATTCGAGTAAACATTATCGTTTCCAAGTCTCGTCGCCATTTTTTGCCTATTTTTCGAGTATGTTTAAATTTGGATGTTTTTATTTATTTTGCATCTTAAGAATTGTTTACTCAGTATTTCCCTCCGTCTCTCTTGAGATACCTACTTCTCGGGCAGCGTAAAAAATCGCCACTTGATCCACATACCGGTGGAAAATACGAAAAGGCATCTTGCAACAAATCGAACGTCTCCAGCTCGAATCGTGCAAATACTCGAAATACGAACGCGAAGCTTTTGAAATAAGACCTTACGTAAGGCAACGCAACACCGCCACATCGACGTGGTAAACTTCCACGAAATTTTACATCATCGTCGTGTAATTCCCGACGTATTCCTCTTTCGCGCGGTAAAACGCCGACGAAAAAGCCGAGACGTAATTTAGCACCTCGTCGACCTCAAACCATTTTATTCTGCAATTCTAT